>JASCZI010121203.1:12496-38820 GCA_036250425.1 Stylosanthes scabra | reverse complement strand
ATCAACAAACTAATGGAGTAGATCAAGATTACATTCAAATTCTGCACATGCGTTATCAAGTCCAAAAGATTCATCTTGTTCATCATTCAAGAATTGAATTCAACCGACAGGCTTGTTTGATTCTTCTTTTTGGTATAATTTCTATTCTAGATCTTGAAGTTATCCATATTCTTAGTTGTTTGTGATTTGTTTCTGTTTATGCTTGATTGGATAAGTGACATATAATCTGATTTTGCATTTGCATCTGCATCACTAACATGTTCAAGATTGATCTTTCTCAATTATTCTTTGCATTAGAAATGATGTGCTGAATATTTGTGTACATATATGAATCTGTATTTTCTATCACATAGATGATTGGTTTATGTTCTTGTTTGATTCTTTGTCATTATCACCATTAAAGGTTAAAGATTTGGTTTCTTGACAAGTTATTAGATCTTTCTTGTTTTGAATTGTTTTGTTTGAAAGATTAAGCATTCAAACACATTTCAAGAATCATTCCATATTCTTTCATATGACTTAGAGATAAGCATCTGATTTAGTATGCATTAGAAGTCTTTGATAATCATAGAGGATTTGCATGAGATTGAATATGTGACATATTAATTTTTTCCTTTGAATCTTGTTGATTGTTATTGATTTAATCGAGATATGTGTATTATCTTCCTTTCTTGTTTAGTTAGTCAAGAGATTGATGATTGAATAAGATTAGTGAGAAACTGAGTTGCTAAGAGATTAGAACTTGGTTATATTAGGATTCATGATTGACTTGATGATAAGTGTAGCATTTGAATGGTGAAGTCATGGTTTATGATATTAGTTGATGATTACCTCCAATCCCTTAAATCTCGTGTTCTTATTTGATATTACCCTTTTTAGTACTTGATAATTGATAAAGTTATTTGCTTAAAGTTGCATATTAATTGTTGTATTTGTTAGAATGAATTCATCTCAGATTTATCATATTTAGATCCACTTAAAGAATCAATTCAAATTTTGTTTGAACCACACTTCTCCGTGGGAACGATATCCACTCATAGAGTGATACTACTTGATCCGGTTCACTTGCCGGAGTAGCTCTTTTGTTTAAAAGATAGAAAAGGTTTGCGAGCTGCCAGTAGTACGCCACACCACCACGTCATACGTGGGAATTAAAAGCCAACTTCCACAAATTGACAGAGAGCCCACGTTATACGTGGGCATGCTCACGTTATACATGAGCTATTGGAATCAAATGGCTCAAATTGACAGAGACCCCACGTTATACGTGGGGATGGTGGCGTCGTATGTGGGTATTTAGGCGTTAGAAGCAGAACTTGGCAGTGACCCCACGTTATACGTGGGAGTCACACGTTATACGTGGGGAGCAAAGGCATGCAATGTCCAGTTGTGATGAAAGCCAATCCAATCCAGGTTGTTAGACATCAATTCCATCCATTAATCAAGGGATTAATTGGAAGATTAGAAGATATGATTGATTGAGGATCAAGAGAAGAAGATAAAGCTTTGTAACTATAGAAGATAAGATTAAGATAAGATTAGGATAAGATTAGGATAAAATTAGGATTAGATTAAGATAAGATTAGATTTTGATTTGAATTTAGATTAGGATTAGATTAAGATAAGATTAGATTTTGATTTGAATTTAGATTAGGATATATATAAAGAGTGATTTACCACTATGGTAGAACACACTTCAGCACAGATTATTTTTCTTAGATCTAGTTTCATTATGCAAGGCTAAACTACTCCATTGTTAAGGGTGAGGAGCTCTATTCACCCATCATGAGGTAATCTTTTGTACATTCAATTATCAATTCAATGAGGTATATTCAATTATCTTCTGTGCATGATTTAATTTTCCGTTCTTCATCCCAATAGTTTAGAATCACTGAGAGGTGTTCTTTACTTGTCTAGGGCTAAGTTAATAAGATTGAGAGATCTATTAATTTATGCTAGCTGGAAATTAGATCACATAACGATTAGGTCTAACTAGAGATAGTCAAGCTAATTGTTATGCAACTAAAATTCTGTGGGTTAAAATTGGATTAGAACTAGTTTGGATATAGTGACATTTAATCTAATCTAGGATCACTTTTGAGACTCATAAGGATTAGAATCTGATTTAGGGCTTCACCTAGTTATATAATTAATTGACTAAGAGATTAGCTTTTGATTAGGTAATTGGAAACTAAATTAATAAGAGATTAGGATTTAGTTACTCTAGATTCGTTGTGCTTTGATTTCTGAAAACCTTAGAATTGTGATTGAATGTATACATTGGCCCTCAAGGGAAAAACATCTCCAAAACTCTTAACATTCCATTCCACTGATTTTTCCTCAAGTAATATTTCTGCACTCTTTCACTCATTATTCTCGAGTTATTCACCATCACTCCTTCAAAGTTTTATTTTCAATCTGCTTAATATAACTAAAAGATAGTATTGCTTGGTCCTTTATTCCTCATGGGAACGATACCCACTTCACCATGGTATTACTTGTACGATTCAGTGCACTTGCCGAGATCAGACCCCATCAATGATGTGGAGAGCCCACGTTATATGTGGGAATTAAATCTCAAATTGGCAGATTGTACAGTAGCTGCACGTAATATGCCACACACCCACGTTATACGTGGGAATTAAAAGCCAACTTCCACAAATTAACAGAGAGCCCACGTTATACGTGGGCATTCTCACGTTATACGTGAGCTATTGGAAGCAAGTAACACAATTTGACAGAGACCCCATGTTATACGTGGGGATGTTGGCGTCATATGTGAGCATTAGGCGTCTAGAAGCAGAATTTGGCAGTGACTCCACATTATACATGGGAGTCACACGCAATACGTGGAGCTTAAATTGAAGCAACGTCCAGTTTTAATTAAGGTCAATCCAATCCAAGTTGTTAAGCCTCAATTCCATCCACTAATCAAGGGAATAATTGGAAGATTCAAGAGAAGATTGATTGAAGATTAAGAGAAGAATATAAGGACTTGTAATTTTAGAAGATAAGATTAGTTTAGATTTGAATTTGATTTGATTTGTTAGTTAATTTTAGATTAGGATATAAAAAGAGATTGATCTTAGCACAGAGATCATCTTAGCACACTTTACTTCAATTTTAGTTTTTAGTTTTTAGTTTTTACTATGCAAGGCTAAACTACTCCATTGTTAAGGGTGAGGAGCTTTGTTCAGCCAGCATGAGGTAGTCACTATGTACATTCGTTTATTAATTCATTGAGGTATTTTCAGTTATCTTCTATGCATGATTTAATTTTCTGTTCTTCATCCCAATGATTTAGAATCACTGAGAGGTGTTCTTAACTTGTCTAGGGCTAGATTAATTAGATTGAGAGATCTATTAGTTTATACTAGCTGGAATTTGAATCACATAATCAATTAAGTCTAACTAAAGATAGTCAAGTTAATTGTTATGCAACTAATAATTATGTGAGTTAAAATTGGATTAGAACTAGTTTGGATAGCGTGACATTTAATCTAATCTAGGATCACTTTTGAGACTCATAAGAATTAGAATCTGAATTAGATCTTCGCCTGTTTATTTGATTGATTGACTAAGAGATTAGCTTTTGATTAGGTAAATAGAAACTAAGTCACTAAGAGATTAGGGCTTAGCTACACTAGATTCGTTGTGCTTGATTTCTGAAAACCTAGAATTAATATTCGAATGTACGCATTGGCCCTCAAGGGAAAAACATCTCCAAAGCTCTCAGCATCTCATTCCATCATATTAATTCAATCTCAAGTAATTTTTTGTTCTCCTTTACTCATTATTTTCGAATTCATCATCACAATTCCTTCAAGTTTTATTTTGATCTGATTAGAATAGATTGAGAGATAGTATTGCTTGGTCCTTTATTCCTCGTGGGAACAATACCCACTTCACCGTGGTATTACTTGTACAATTCGGTGCACTTGCCGAGATTGGAGCGTATCACCACACACCTCCTCTCACCCCGCATTCTCTCATTCCTGCATATAACAAACCCTACAAGCTCCTATTGAAATCCTCACACAACTCCTTGGCCACTATCCGTCTCCCATTATCATGTGTTTGTTTGTTAATAATTGAGTTTTGTATTATAATTTAGAACGAATTTAATTATAATTTAATTTTAAAATACCAATTAAAGAATAATGATCTAAAAATGAAAAAAAAAATCTGCAAAAGAAAACCCTTGAAAAAACATTTTATGATTTTAAACAAGTAATGTAATCAATATAATACAACTTTTAGATAATTGTGAAAATTACCTATATAGTATTTTATAACTTCTTTACTCGAATGAATTGTAAAGTTTATATACACACGTAGCTCATTATTGCAGTGCCACATAGATAAAAGACATTAGAGAAATAAAAATTGAAATTAGCAAAACGAAGCTAAAATAATGTATAATTAAAAAAGGATGAAATAGCAAGAGTTGTGTGGCCCGGTCACTAGGAGTTTATGGAAATTATGTATACATGCGATGTAAAAATACGTTGACTGATTTAGCAACCGATTTTATATAGTAATAGAATAATTTTTAGACATTATTCTTTTCTTTTCTTTAGAATTCTACCAATACAAAAGACTAAAGCAAAACTCTCCTAGGGAACCTTATTCCTCTCTTATCTGAATCTAACAAATAAATTAGGAAAGTGGGAGTTCTATTAAAAAATTGGAGACTGAATTAAAAAATTAAAAAATAATGAATACCAAAAGTGGGAGTTCTAGGTGGTCAATTTTTAGTGGGAGATATTGATCAGTTGTTCTAAACACGTTTATGATAGTAATTTATTTTAATTTATGATCTAAAAATTAATACAAAAATTAAAAAATAAATTATTGTAAGAGCATCAATTAAATGTGCTTTCAATTAAGAATATATCAGATCTTATGTCTTTCAATTTTAACAAAATATATTGGACTCATACTTTCTATCCATTACTTTAACTAAATTCAGATTTTATAGGAAACCTAAAATAAAAAGTAATTTAAAGAAAATATTAATAAATACCATTTTGTTAAAAATAAAGAAATAGTTAATATTAATATATTAACAAAATATATTGGACTCAGTACATGGATAGTGGTCGAAGGTTTGGTCACATGACGACCAACATTTCTGAGTGCATTAACTCTGTACTGAAGGGTACTCGGAACCTCCCCGTGACGGCATTGGTGAAGTCCACCTACCTCCGACTTGCTGAGCTTCAGGTTAGGAAAGGATAGGATGCAAAGATATAGCTTGGTGCGGGGCACCAATTCAGTCAGACGCTACTGGGCGCCATGGAGAAGAACATCAGGGATTCTAGGTGCTTTGCCGTGACTCAGTTTGATCGTCACAGCTTTGAGCTTGAGGTCACACAGATCAGCCCTACAGGAGGTTTTTCACTCGGAACCTATCGTGTCTCACTCAGCAACATGACATGTGACTGTGGACATTTCCAAGCGCTACATTATCCGTGCATGCATGCTGCTACTTGTTGTGCCCACTCTCGATTGGATTGGGGCTCCTACGTACATGACGTGTATCACATGTCAGAGGTTTTCAACGTCTACCGACTACACTTTGCACCACCCATACCGGAGGGATAATGGCCTCCCTATGGCGGCCCCATCGTCATTCCAGATCCGAACATGAGGAGAGCAAGGGCGGGTCGGCCACGAACGACTCGGATCAGGACAACATGGATGCCGTCGACCCTAACCGACCTCAGCGTTGCGGGCTGTGTAGGCAGATTGGCCACACCCGGAAGACTTGTGATCAGAGAGGTTCCACTGCCGGTGATGGTGTTTAGGTTTAGGGTTAGTTAGGTGTCTGTTTTTATGCTTTTTCCTTTCATGTTGCGTAGGATTATGGTGCATTTCTGTTTGTGTAGTTCATGAAATGGATTATGTATGAAATCATTTGAATTCAGATATGTATCCATTTATGTTGTTGTTTCTATCCTATCATCTCCTTGTAATAAATTCATGTCAAAAACAACAAAACAGAAGAACAATTTCATACCAAATAGAATCTCATTTTAAATGAACATTTATGCTGCTATCTTTTTATTTACAAACAACAAATTCAAATTATCAGAAACTAACAAAATCATAATTTATCATCATACATCGTAAAAGGACTTCCCACGTTACATTTTGACGGTAAATATACTCTAAAGCATAAATATTGACCTCGTACATACATACTGTTTTTTATAATACTTTGGAGACTATTTCTCTGATGCCTCCTACGGAGCTTGTAATGGACCGATGGACTAAGTAGGTCATATATCAGCCATGGCCTTTTCATGGAGAATGTCACGACGTACTTTAAATCGACGGATGTTCAGGAGGACTATCACCATTTAAAGTATCGCCGGCCACTCTCCTTTATTAATTGGCTAATCCACTCATTCCCAATCGGATCAATCCGTGCACGCTAGCGGAATCACCCCCAACCAGCTCGTCTTGTTGGGTCGCATCACGTGCCGCAATCCTACCTTTGCCATCTCACCCTCACCCCTCCCCCCTCATGCTCACAATGGACCATCACTTCCTATTTATAGTAGTAGATCCGCCAAGTTGAATCCGTGATAGGGTGCCACGGATTCAAGGTAATTGAGAACATCCAACACAGAATCCGTAGCACCCTGCTACGGATTCATGAAAACATAATAGGGTGCCACAGATTCTATATATTTATAGAAACGAAGCAATTTGATCATTTTTTTCTATTTTGGTGTAATGTGGTAATATTGAGGCTTGTTTGGTTTATTATAGAAAATTTTCCTAAATGAAAATGTGTAATTAATTATTATTTAATAATTTCAATTATATTTTTATTTATAAGTCTCTCATATAATATATATTTCACAAATATAAGAATATGAGATATTATGAAAAAAAGAACAATGAAGTATAAATTATAGTATATAATTTAATCTCTTTGTTTTAAAATAAGAATCCATGAAAATGATAATGATAGAGACCAATTTGATTCGCATTCATTAATTTCAGGGGTTAAAATGAGTCTTAAAGTGAAATTTCAAGGGTCAATTTGAGTTATGTACAATAAAATATATCAGATCATGACACGTGGCATTGTGGTCCATATCAACATGCCACGTATCACTAACTGCCACTTTATTGTTTGATTCCACGTGGCCAAATCTCTTTCTGACACGTGGCACTTATCATCCACATCAGCATGCCACGTTAACGTACCGTTAACGGAAAACCATCAAAAGGCCAACGTGAATCACAGAGTGAAATGTCAAAAGTCAAATTGAGGCGAGTGAAAATTCAGAGGCTAATTAGATAATAATCGAGTCAAATTTCGGGGATCAATTTAATATTTAACTCAATAATAATCCATAACCTAAAGTTACTTTGTTTAAATACTTAATATAATAATTTATGTATATAACATTTATAATTATATACTATACAAGATGTATGTTAAAATCAATTCTAGTCTACAATACACATTAAAATGAGTTTAATTATATATGTATTTATATACAAATAGATAATAATTTATTTTGATGATTAATTTTGATATGTATATAATATTTCCGTGAGACTTAATATTACCCAATTATTCCACTGACAATTAAAGAATGTAAAATAAGGTAACTTTTATTCTAACAACAATTAACTAATAAAAATAAGATATAATTTTAGATTGCTTTAGACCATCTTTTTAATAGTCTTCCATACATTTTTTTCTTAAAAATAAACTCATTACTATAAAAGCGAATTTGAGTAATAATGTTTAAAATTTTTTGTATCAACATAGTATTTTTTTTACATCAAATATTACTAATTACTCTACCGGTTGTTAAAGAATGCAAAACAAGAAAATTTATTTTAGTGATAATTTAACAATATAAAATAAGATAATGTTAGATTATTTTATACCTATTTTTATTGTCTCTCAAATATTTTTTTTTGAAAAAATATAATCAATTCAGTTGGACAATAAAATTTGAGAGTGTAGGTGATTGGGAGTATATATACATCTCTTAGCGATGAAAATAGTTTTTTTTTTAAGATTAAAACAACTGGATTATTTTTTTTATATCGAATTATACTTGATTAATAAAAAGATTTGTATATGTAGTATATTTTTAAAACTTTTTTTTTCTTTCAATGACATATAACAAACTACATTTTTTTTTGAAAAACATACGTATAAATTTTTTTGTCTATGGACAATAAAATTTGGAAGAGTGGGAATTGGGGTGTATGTTACACTTTTTTAATGATGAAAATACTTTTTATGAGAATTAAAATAACTTGATTATATTTGGTTGATTTTTTTTAGTTAGTTATACTTGTTGATAAAAACTTAATATATATATATATATATATATATATATATAAAATTAATTTTGGTGTATATTTTTTTTTGGTGTACATCTTCATTCAAGTTCCAAACGAACATGTTTTTATTACTAGAACGAATAGGTTTTTAAAAGCAAACGAACATGTTAAAAACCTGTTCGTGTCAACTATAAAACATGTCCGTTGTATATATAGAATTCTGTTCGTGCACCAGAACGAACAGGTTTTTAAAAGCAAACGAACAAGTTTTTAAAACTTGTTTGTGTCAATTATAAAAACATGTTCGTTGTATATATAAAAACCTGTTTGTTTGGAACTTGGATGGAGGTGTACACTAAAAAAGAAGTGTACATGTAGCATTGTTGATATATATATCAATAATGTTTTACATCCAAGTGATTTAAGTAACCAAGTCCAACCAAGTCACCACACCTCACGCGCCTCTCAACCCACACAATTCCTGATTTTTCGTTCTTCCATTTTTCACTCAAATGCGTTATTTCAAATTTCATTATAGCAGGCTTCTCTGTTTTTCTCTCTCACTCCCTTCATTGCCGTTCTCATTCCTCGTTATCGTCAACTCTTCATGCTTCTTCCGATAACGATAACGGCGACAGCAGCGGCGGCAGCAACAACAGCAAGGAGGAGGACAATGAAGACGACGACACAATAGATAAGAAGAAGACAGCAGCGAAGATGATGATAATGGCAACGACAACAATAGAAAGAAGAAGACCAAAACCACGTAAATAGGAGGAGGAAGAGGAGTAGCAGTAGCAGGAAGATGGAGTACATTTGAGTACATTTAAGAAGAAAAAAAAGCAATTACGTTTCTATTTTCATCTGAATTCCGTTTCTGTTTTCATGTAAATTTCGTTTCTGTTTTCGTGACCCAAAGTCACACCTGGGCGAGGTCTTGGCGTGGGTTCATCACCAAATCCGTTTCTGTTTTCATATAAATTTTATTTCTGTTTTTCTTTCAATTCTGTTTCTGTTTTCGTGAAAATTCAATTCAGTTTTTGTGTGAAAATCTGTTTCTGTTTTATATGAAATTATGTTTCTATTTTTATATGAAATTCCATTTCTATTTTCGTGACCCAAAGTGACGCTTGGGCGTAAACAAGACCACGCCTAGGCGTGGCAGCAAATCCGTTTCTGTTTTCTCTTCAAATTCGTTTCTGTTTTTGTGAAAATTCAATTCAGTTTTTTATGTGAAATTCCGTATCTATTTTATATGAAATTTCGTTTCTGTTTTATATTAAATACGTTTCTGTTTTTTATGAACATCCAATTCAATTTTTGATTATCAACATCAACGATAGCAGCAACAACAACAATAACAACAACAACGTAACGTGGAGAAGGAGGAGGAGGAGGAGGAAGAAGAAGAAGAATAGAAAATGGAAGAAGAGGAAAAAGAAGAAGGTTACGAAGATGATGGTGGCAGCAACAACCACGGTGGCAGCATCCATGGCGGCAGCATCGACGACAACGGTGATATTAAACGATGATGATGTTGCAGTAGAAGGAAGAAGAATAAGGAAGAGGAGGAGGAGGCGGAGGTGAAGAATCTGGGCTTAGGTTTTCGCGGTTTTGAAATTTGGGGGACTGTGTGTAGTACACGTGCCGGATGAGAGTGGGAGAAAAATACTTGGTTGGACTTAATTTGGCTAAACACTTGGATGTATAGCATTACCATGTGTATATATATATATATAATTTTCTCTCAATAACACCTCATAAACTCGACTAACACATTGCGTTTTTGTTTTTATATTAGATATTAGATTAGATATATTTGATTAGATTGGATAGATTGCCTCCCATTTTTCCCCTACTTGTGTGTAAACATAGTGAATTTTCTATTTTCTGTTATATTTTTATGGTGTGCACTTTTTGTATACATTAAAAATGTATAAAGATGTAGAGATAAAATGATAGTCGTCAATTTTTAACAGTGTACACTTGAAAAGATATGCTAGATAAAATTGATCGTCAAGAGGATCTGAGTTTCATTTAAAGATTTGCTACATGCACAAGGCGAGATTTGAACCCCCAATACTTGTTTAGACGGACTAGTGAGGTAATCACTAAACCAACTTTTCTACCTTAGAATTCATTTATTTATTTTTTTAATAAAATTTACCTTTTTTATTGGGCTTAGGTCTTGGATTTATGAGTTCATTAGTTTAGGCTACGTCTGAAACTGTTAAACTGTATCTGAGTCACCAAAGAAAACATGCATCCTAGATTTGTTAGGGCAAAAAGCCCAATTGTAGAAAGCATTGTGGCGTTCCCCGAGAGCTTAAGCTTTTTGCTTTCAATTATCAATGTTTTTCCTGGTTGCTCCTACTCTCAAATAACAAGCAACAAGCTTCAACATTTTCGCAAACAGGTGGTGTGCACTTGAAGAACGCCATCGACAATGTTCTCTGCAATCCTTCATAAGTCTCGGAACGCCACGTCCCCCTTTCTTCAACATTCAAGAATCTGGTTCTCGACCAAGAATCAAGTGAAGAGGAGCAACCGAAATAACCTCTACTCTCGCATCAGTCCCCTTGGAGACCCTTCAATTAGCGTCGTCCCCACCCTCGACAACTGGCTCCGAGAAGGCCATGCCGTCAATGCTCCTGAGCTCCAGTTCATTGTCAAAAATCTCCGCTCTCACAAGCGCTTCAATCATGCGCTCGAGGTAACCATTCTTCTCCCTTCTTTTAACATGTATAATAACCGGTCAAATACAATGAATGGAAGAGGTTATTTACCTTTATCATTGTAGCTAGACTCTTGACATAGCTTGATACCAAGGGACTCGATAGTGAGGCCCTGGGGCTTGAACATGAGATCTTCGGCCTTGTGGAGGGTTCTTTACTTCTTTCTTAGGTTTGGGAGTACAGTCATTGACATGTTGTAATCACCTCTCAACTTTTCTTTCTTTGTTTTTAAATTTTATTTACTGCCTGAGCTACACATGTTGTCATGTTGATTTGTGGAACCAGCAATCCACCATAAACTAATAATAATGATAAATCTAGAATATAGATGCTGATACACTTTTAATCTTGTATATATACTTTTAATTGTCTTTGTAATTATATAGTTTTGCTTGTGTAACAGAGTATGATTCTATAATCGATATGATAGTTATCAACTTATCATTTTGTTTTTGTCAGTTGTCAATTGTCATACATGTTTTGTCTTTCTAAATTCCTTTCTTTAGACTTGGATAAAACTTATTAACGAATAATTGAGTAACTGTTAATGATGTGAACAATTTGGTTTTGTTAGAATCAGTTTTAGTTACTAAACCAAAAATCTGAAAGTTTACATCATACTCAGGTTTCTGAATGGATGAGTAGCAAAGGACTGTGTCCAATTTCAGCAAGTGACCAAGCCATTCAGCTAGATCTTATTGGTAAAGTCCGTGGACTGGACTACGCAGAGAGATATTTCCAAAATCTGAGTGATCAAGAGAAAACCGAAAAGCTTCATGGTGCTCTGTTAAATTGTTATGTCAGGGAAGGCTTAGTTGATAAGTCACTCTCCCAGATGGAGAAGATGAAGGAAATGGGTATTGCTTCTTCTCTCAGTTACAATAATATAATGTGCCTCTACATGAAAACAGATCTACTCGAGAAAGTCCCAAGTGTTCTGGCACAAATGAAAGAGGATGGTGTGTCTCCAACCATTTTCAGCTACAAGTTCTGCATCAACTCTTATTGTGCAAGATCTGACCTCGCTAATGTGGAGAAACTATTGGAGGAAATGGAAAATGACAGCTGTATCAGCAAAGATTGGTCAACGTATTCTATGGTTGCTAACTTCTACATAAAGGAGGGTCTCGAAGAGAAAGCTCTGGTCTATTTGAAGAAATGTGAGGATAAGGCAGATAAAAGTGACACTCTTGCCTACAACCATCTGATTTCACATTATGCAAGTCTGCGGAACAAGAAAGAAATGATGAGACTTTGGGAACTCCAGAAATCCAACTGCAAGAAGCAGCGCAACAGGGAATATGTAACCATGCTAGGTTGTCTGGTGAAGCTCCAGGAGTTTGATCAAGCTGAGGAGTTGCTTCATGAGTGGGAATCGACGGGCAACTATTATGATTTCAGAGTGCCAAACATCCTCCTGATTGGGTATTCTCGGAACGGATTGATTGAAAAGGCGGAAACAATTCTCCAAAGAATGGTTGAGAAAGGGAAAACTCCTACTCCTAACAGCTGGTCGATCATTGCGTCTGGTTATAAAGCGAACGAGAACATGGAGAAGGCATTTCAGTGCATGAAGGAAGCGTTGGCTTTACAGGCAGAGAACAAAGGTTGGAGACCGAAACCTGATATCATCTCCAGCATATTGAGTTGGGCTTCTAGTAACAAAGATGCAGAAGAAATAGAAGATTTTGTCAATTCCTTCAAGAATGTGATTCCGATGAACAGGGACAAGTATCTATCATTGATTAAGGCGTACGTTAGATGTGGTAAGGGAGTTGATGGGATTTTAGAGAGTATGAAAACTGATAAGATAGAGCCGGATGAAGAAATAGAAAGCATCCTTGGCTCAACATTGTAACCAAGATAGTTCTTCTAGTTCCCTCAGTTCTATTTTCTCCTCCCTCCCGTTTCCCACCTCTGCCTAGTGCGTATAATCTATGGTGGGACAGTGGTTCATGTCTTTGAAAAGCAACTTAGTATAATAAAATTGTTTGCAAATTAAATTTGAATTATGAAATCTGTAGTAGAGAGAAAATAAAAGATATTTCCTTCTGAAAATTTGACCACACTTCACTCTTTCAGTTTCCCTTTACTTAGATTTCATAGTTTATATATTTAATTTGTAAACAATTTTATTATAAGGTGTTCACATTAATGGTTCCAAATTGAGTAGTTAGCATATCATTACCCTTATTTTAATTGTAAGGTATCTGAATTAAGGATCCGTACTCGAAGTCTTATGGTTGTAAGTGTTAACCTCTTGGGTGTTCAACTGTGCTTTCGGTAAAGCTACTTTTCTCTGATTCAAAGCACTGAATTTCTTTTTTCTCTCTGTGAAGAAACCCACCGCCTAAAGAAAACCTAGCAACGTACAACCTTTGAGGGCTGCCCCCCCCACCTACCTTGCAAGGCGACGGTGGCCCTCCCCGCTTTCTTTTCCAATCCTTTCATCTTCTACTACTCACCTCCCTTTCTCCTTTTAATTTTCCTTGTCTTTTCTTTTTTTCTTGGTTTAATCTTTTGTTTTCAGTGTTGTTCTGGCTTTCAATAACATGAGTAGCAACATCACTTCTCTCTTTGGAAAGCCTTTTCTCTCTTCCAGAAGAGACTTTGAGAACATAAGGTTCTCTCATAAACTGACCTCCAATCATCTTCACCGGATGGATAGTGTTTCAAGAATGAGTCAACTGTTTAAAAGTTACCAAAGAAGTTAGTACATGCCGTAGCTGTGTACTCCTCGCCACAACATGATGATGGTGTTGTAATCTCCC
The DNA here is from genome assembly GCA_036250425.1 of Stylosanthes scabra. Lineage (NCBI taxonomy): Eukaryota > Viridiplantae > Streptophyta > Magnoliopsida > Fabales > Fabaceae > Stylosanthes > Stylosanthes scabra. The sequence continues at coordinate 24,989 of JASCZI010121203.1, read as the reverse complement.
GTCAAGGGGACACCCTTCGGGCGGAGGCCTTCATGGACAACGGATCTCCTTCACGATCGGAAAGCTCTCCAAACACCACCAGCACTTCATGTTAAAGCATACTCAAGCTGTTGCTCCATGGATGGATGTACTCTTCATGGATGGCGCTGTGAGTGACAAAAGGGTTCTAGGAAGCTGATTCTACAGGGAGGGATATCAGGTTCGGGTAGGTCCAAAAAAAAAAAACTATGCTTTCGGCAACCTTACCATACTTTGTGGGTAGAGCTATTATGAGATTAAGCCTCCTCCTACTATGTTAGGTTGTTCTGTGTTAGATTTGGTTGCCACCAAGTTTTAGATACCTTAAAAGAGCCTGGGTTCTGCTGGAGGAATATTGATGTGCTATGTCTTAAGTTTATATAGCAAACAAATAGCATAGAGAGATGATTTAGAATCAAAATAAGAATTCCTGAACATTTTATTGTCGAAGTTATTAACTTATTAATTTGACATTATTAATTATAAGTATAGTTTTAGTTTATTCTTTCTTCAACTCCTAATTGACATCACAAAGGGACAAAACTACTAAACTACCGTGAATTCCCATTAGCTCATTTTTTAAGTTGAGTGAGATTCACTTAATTTTTGTATCTTAACATTTGGGATTGAGTTAAACATTCTCGTTAGATCAAGAAAAAAGAAAAGAAAGCACATAAACAAATTCACCTGTATATCTTAAAATTTGTCACTGCCCATTATTTAAAACTACTCAAGATAACAATGCAGGCAAAGGAGTACTAGTACTAGAGCTTTAACAAAAGGGATAACTACACACACAAAACAGAATGAAATTGCATGTCCCGATTGCTAGCCTTCCATGTTTGTTCTTGCAATCGCTGTCGCACTTGTCAGTGCCTGCGCAGTAAGAGAGTTCCTCATAACACCATTTAATCTCCCCAACTTTTAACAACCCTCCATTTTCTGTGACCAAAAGAAGAAGAAAAAAATATTAATTCTAGTAATATTCCGACACCAAGATATTCTTGAAGGCAACCAAACCTGGAGCAGAAAAGATTAAATATCTAGGTGGACAAAACATACCAATACCGGCGGAAAGAACCAGGAAAATGAATGAAATTGAAAAGATGGCTTTCATCTTTGGACCATGCGTACCCAACTACGATTCCACAACCGGGTTATATGAGCAAGATACATTTTTTCCTGTATAAAGTAATCAGTAAATACCTGACCAAAAATAAAAAAAAATAATAATAAGTAAATAGTTTCTTATCTACAAACCAATTTTAATCATTTTTTAACCAATAAATCAGCCAACAAAAAATAAAACATCCGAAATTACTGTGTATAGAACATCCACAATGAAAGCTATGGAACATCCGAAACCTAAGCAAACTTTTTATTTTTTAGAAACAGAATATCCGAAACTTAAAAATAGAACATTCGAAACATAAAGAAATAGAACATCCAATTTAAATTGTTAGCTACAATATTGACTGAATTTTTATTACTTACCTAGCATGATTGATTATAATAATATGACAAAAAAAAACCAATTTTAATAATAATAACAACAAGAATGGTATGTAACCATCATAATTATTATTTTTGACCATTATTTATGCATCAATATTAAAAATTATTAATAAAAGTATGATATTAAACTGAGTTGATGACCAAAATTAATAGCTTAAATAAATTAAAATTCACGGTAATCTAACATTTTTAAATAACAATAATGAAAGAAAAATTATTGGAAATTTGATCATTTTAACCTTCTTTTTTAATTTTTAAATAAAATTTTTAAAATCTTCTAGCTTTTCAGAAAATAAATATATCTTAAAATTTTAATTTATTTAAATATTAAAAAAATTAAAAAGGTAACTTCAAACTCTCTATCATTATTCATAATCTCCAATATTGTTTAGTATTTTGACTAAATATATTTTTCATCTTTTTATAAATATCAAAATTAATTCGTTTAGAAATTTGTTGACCTAACAAAATTTATTATACTCTTTTTTTTGTGTCATAAATACACTCTCTTTACGATCGATATGGCATTATCTCCTCCTGTCGTAAGAGGTCTTGGGTTCAAACTTTCTTTTATAACCTAAAAGAAAATGCACTCTCTCTACTCTTAATTAATTGTCAACTTTTGAAAATAAAATAGTTTTAAAAAAAAATTAAGAAATGAGTATAATATCATTTTGTTTTCTACATTTCTTGTCATATCCGTTACAAGTTAACTTCTATAAACCTCAATGATGGTGGCAAGTTATCGTAAATAAAGTAGATGAGTATAAAATGTGTAAGAGTATATAGAGTTCAAGGAAAATTTTACATGGCAAACTATAAAAAATCACCCAAAAGATTGAAATGACAAGGAAAGAAAAAGCTCATATGGTAGGAGAGTTTAAAGACTTATATAAGACTTCTTTTCAAATATGTTCCCTCCTCATCTCATGATCATGATGTATATATGACTTTTCTTTCTTTTGTTTTTCCTTCTTCAAATTTTGATTCCTGAAACTCATAACATAGGAATCCCTTAAGAGCCAGTGTTTTGACAACTATACTTAACAACACTTCAATCGATCTTTTATTAGTCAAAACCTTCTTCTTCTTCATGTAGCTATTTTAGGTTGGAGATTCTCAAGTCTAAGAGCATTAATATTATGAGTTACAAGTCTAAGAACCATCATTATAGAAGTTAGATCATATGTTAAAAGAGCTTAGGGCCTTATAAACTTTTTTTTTTCTTTCAAATGTTGATCTCAATGTAAGACTCTTTTTCAAGTATTAGTCTCTTTAATTAGTGAGAATTCCATTTTCCATTTTCTTAGAGAATTTTTCGAGTTTACACTTGGTGGAAACAAAATCTAAACAAAAAGAGACAAAATCAATTAAATATAAAATTGCCAAATTTTAAGGACAAAAATCTATTTTTAATTTTTAAAGTAAGTTTTCTTAGAAAATTGTGTTGAAATTTAATCTCTAAAGTCTTTTGAAAATATACTTCTATATTTTTTTGGTTATTTTCTTCAAATTAATGTTATTGTTTGAGGAATTTTTGAAAGTTTTTATCTTTCGAGTTATTTTTTTTTTTATCTCACCAAAAATTTTCAAGTGAGTATTTTTTCCCTCTTACAAATTATTGCTTAAATTTTGTAACTCCAATATATTACGAATAGAGGCAATAAATTATTAATTTGTGTTTTACTATTGCACTATATTCAATTATCAAGATTTACTTTTATTTTAATTGGTAGATATTAATTAGTTCTTAATATGGTAATGCTATATTTACCGAAGTTCATGTATTTATCCAAAAGAATAACTTTTATTTTCTTGGCCGTGACTCAATTTTCTGTGCTCAAAATTTATGTGCTAGACATTATTATTTTTATGTTTAGAGCTTATTTGAATGTCATTATTTAATTAAAAGAAAATTTTTTTTTTTGACAAAAAGAATATCTTTGTCAAAAACATCGTTCAAATAAGTTCTTAGTACGTGGACCTGTTAAGTATAAAACACATAAATGAATGCATGAATATGTATATACTTAAATTTATCCTTATTAATATGTGAAATGAATTTAGATATGGGCATACTAATTGATTCCAAATAAAAATAAAAAGGTAATAAATTAGGCATACATGAGCTATCAATGTATCTGGACATATTAAATTTTTCTAAAAAGGATGATTTCTATAATAAATTAGAAAGTATTATGAATCTGAATTTTAATGACCCAAATTAAAATTTCGCATTTGATTCTCTATGATATTAAATATATATGTAATAATACGATAAAAATATTAATAAATAAAAATATGACACATGGATTATATTTTTCATATTTACATTAATTTTTTTTTAAATATCTTATACCATTATTCATACTAAAATGTAGTTATAATTTGTTTGAAAAAAAAAGCAAAAATAATCTTTTATCAGCAAGGTCTTTGGGAAAGACACCTTCCATAAAAACAGTATGCTAGATTAAATATAGGGCGTTAGCGTGTATCAGACTGTTGAGATGTGTAACTAGATATGATAATTAACTTTAAGTTCCATTTTGAAAAATGTGGAATGAAAAGTAATTATGTGTCAGGCACGAATAATCAAGATATGCTAATTATTCAATTAATTAATACATAAAAATACTAATTATCTTTTTTTTTTGTTTTTTTTTTTTACTTGAAATGATAATTAATTTATGGTAATTAAACAAAAATACTTTTAATATAAAAATACTTTATATGTAACTTATACCAAAGTGAATTATTAAAAACAATACCTTAAAAATGTATTGATTTATTATTAGTTTCATCTTGAACTAAATTTATTTATTAAAAAGACACCAACAAATTAATAAAAATAAAAATTAATTTTGGGCCCGGGGCGGTTTAATATTAAACAACCGTGTTACTTTTTAACCTTGGTGAGTATTTGTTCCATCGTGGTTCTTTGTTGGTAAGTCATATTTATTTTTCTTCTTTGCCATGCTATGTCAACATGGCATAATAAACCCCATCAAAACACAAAAAGGAAAATTTTTTAAAATAATTAAAATAAATTTTTTTATTCCAAAAGAAAATTAAAACAATTTTAATTTATGAAATCTAACTTTTTTTTTTAGAATTTTTCAGCATGTTCGCCCAATTATGAGACAAATTTGACAAATACAGCATATGTTTATCCTGTATTTATGTGAATTTGGTGTTAATTTTTTAAATTTGCAACATGTTCCCCCAATAGTTGAGCGAACATAGTGTCACTCTTTTGAATTTGTAGCATATTCACCCAACACTTAGCGAATTTCAGATTTTTAATAATATTCTCAATTAATGGATGAGCTTGTGCTTGTGAATGGTAAAAAATAGAATCTCACTACCTATAAATACCTTAGAAAATTTGCCTTATAGTTGAGGAATATGTTGACAAATTCCAAAAATAAAAGTTAGATTTTGAAATTTCAAGTTGTTTTAATTTTGTTTTGGAATTAAAGATTTTTATTTTAATTATTTTACCAAATTTTATCACAAAAAATATTTGCCAACCGCCAGTCCGCCATCAAAATATCATTCCTCAATTTAGGGGAAAAAAAAAGAACAAGTCCAAAACACTGCTACTAAATTTAGACCCACAGTAACGATAATTTTTTTCCCAAAACAAACAATAAATTTGGCAAAAAAATTTTCAAAATTAAAAAATTAATAATTAATTTCCGAAGTCAACCTCAAATACATGTACATGGGACCTCAGAGTCTGAAAATCAACATTACGAAAGACACAAATTTCTAGAGATTCCAAAATATCAATTGTCTTCACGAGAACACGCTCAAAGTGTTTTTACGGTAGAATTTTTCTCTTTTATTAATTTAACGAAACTTAAACATTTTTATTTATAATTAATCTACGTGTACTAATGTACACCTTCATGCACTCCTTAATTTATTATACATAATTATTTACATGCTATTATATGTTATATTAATGTGTTTTGTGAATTTTTCTTTTACATTTTCAGTGTTGGAAATGAAATGTATGGAGATGTACAACGTTACCGTTTTATTTTTATCTTTGAAAAACACTCATTCTAGATTTGACAAATATTAAAAAATTCAATTAATCTGACTTTTGAATTTCAAATTTCAAATACGATAACACTACATGTACATGCATTCATCCCAATAAAATAATTCTTAATTTTTTTATTGTGACTCAAGTTTTCTGTGTTAGACATTATATTTTTGTGCTTGGCGCCTAGATCTATTAGGTGCGAAAACACATGAATGAATGCATATTTGGATTTATGCTTTCAAATAATTTAAGGGAAAATAACACATGGGGAAAAGGAAAAACAAATGTTATTCGTCTTCGCCCCCTTTCCCACAATGAGGATTCAAGTAATACAACCACACGGCGTGCAAGCTGCACCCTTTGCTAGCAGCCCACTTCTTGCCTTTGGTCTTGATAATTAAGTTCATTGCGCTTTTATAATGTTCAGCATCAGTTCCACGATAGAATGAGACCGCAAATTTCTATTTAACTTTTTATATGTTGAAAACGTGTTTCAAGTCAGCGCCAATTTGGAAGAATGAGCTTCCCCAATTAACGTTTTCTGGCTTAGCGCCTTCTAGTCGGCGATTGTTAAAAAAAATAATAAGTACCACCTTGGCAAAACAGTAACATCTGAATAAGTTGTTTGAGAAGAGTAGCAGATAGGTAAAATAGCAATAGCCTCAATTAACTTTCCGGGAAAATGAATCAAACCAACAACAAAAACTGACGCACCAACCAAGTAATCCTAGTACAACTTTTTCTCTGAAGTGGTATCTATGCACCACAATATACATATAACTCAATTTTTCAATGTTATAGTTACCACTGGATTAAAGCAGAACAAACTTCGCAACTGAACATATATTAGGAAAATGAATCTAAACAAAATTTAATTACAATCTTGATGATTTTAGTGGTTAGTTTTCAGAAGGTTTCATAGTCATAACCAAGAGTTCAAGACAAGTTTCTCTCACGCATTAGAGATTCTATCTTCTGAACATCTTCTGGAGCGTCAACACCATGGGCCTCGTGGTCAACTTTTATTACCTACAATAATAGATTGCAAAAATTAATTTTGAAACATCTTTCCAAGGTTACTTGCAAAATAATGGTACGAATGATTAACAAAACCAGAGATTTAAATCTAAATAATCCACAATGACAAAGTTGATAAGCAATAGAAGTCATTAGAGACATTTTAAATCTATTTCAAGACATGAAATGTCTTCAAAACTGTTCATTTAAGTCCACCCATTCAAGCAAGTATTTAGGGACTAGACTCCTAAGTCATAGCAGTTTTTACTTGAGAATTTAGTAATTGTACATAATCAGAAAGCGAAAGATGAATCAGGAAGAGACTCTGGAGTTTAGGTAGGTGAATCCTCCAACCCATGTAGATTTCGAGTCATGTTGAGCAAGAAATCCAAGAATCTCTTCCACTAAAGTTCTTGATGCTCTTCCATACCCTATCTCATTTTCTGATCCAGTTCCATCATATTATGAATAAGATTATTTAAGGCCAATGCAAAACACATAAATAAATATTTATATAAATGCAATCCAGTAAGCATAGACGAATTAATTTGTATGAAAACATGCAGGAACCTTCATCTTATAGCCGTTCTCAAGGACTTTAAGCTGTTCCAAATCTTCCTCGAGTTGCAATGGAGTAGGCTGAAGATCTGGATATATTTTCAGAAACTTTGTATCATAGCTCTGTAACATGTGTAGAAACAAAAAAATTACATCCCAACGAAGCAAATACTGATAATAGATAGACCCATGAATGAAGAACAATCCTTATTATCATGGCCAAGAATTTAACACTGGTACCTGTATCCCCAGATGAAGCAAATAAGGAAACTGTTGATTGACCTTTCCTGACCTGTACCATGCATGAGTTATCAAGTTTAACAGAGTGCATTCATTGTATGTAAATCAAATTCATGATTATGATATTTTGTGAATGAGTTATAAAATTAAAAATCAATCTTCAAAGTGTTTCTAACTTACTTGTTGAATGGAATCAATCCTCGTGAAAAATAGACAGCATAACCACGATTATCTACCACACATTTCACTCTATTCGGATCAAGTGCATCTTCTGGCTTTAAGGATGTGACTGCAGTACTGAACACCGCATCTGGAGTTGTCTGTAGAGTATAGAAAGCATGATGGATCACAGTATGATTGAAAAAAAAAATATAGATCCAATAATAGGGAAGTTGATTCTCTCAATTTTTTCTCTACAGTGATTTTGTCAATTGTGATCTTTTATCGTACAACATCTCACATATTTTTTCTTGGTCCCACTTAAAGGATGTGTGGTGAGAAATCACACTTTACAAATCACTTGAGAGAAAAAAAATGAGAGCTATAATAATAACTCGTTGGTCAATATATTGCCAAGCATGTAAATCTCGTAACCTACTGATATTAAAGGACAGATTCGGTATCATCCTCCAAATTTTGCTAAAACTGTGCATGTGACCAGAGCCTAAATTCTTACCTGCAAAGCTTTGACAATGCCATCAATTATTTCAGGTTCAATAAGAGGTTCATCACCCTGAATGTTGACAACAATATCATATTTTTTACCAAGTTTCTCTAGGGCTTCACTGCAGCGTTCAGTACCTATCAAGCGTAAAATAGTTATGAATCATTGTAAGACCAAGAAGAAGAAGATGGAATCAAATAATGACAATATATTATTAGTTGTAAATTAACAGTTTCAATATGCAACTAAGTTTAGTTACCATTTCGGCAAGACTCCGACGTCATTACAACTTCAGCTCCAAACTTTCGACAGCACTCAGCAATCTTTTCATCATCAGTTGCCACAACTATAATCAGATTACCAATAAAACATTAAAGATGTAAACCAGATTCGATGTAGGGAACACTGGCCATTTCTACCAATCAAAAGCCCAAGAGGCTATACAATAGAGAAGAAATGTAAACACTAAATAGCATAACCATATAACGATAATAATCAACCTAATATTAATGCCAGCTTAAGCCCAAGCCCAAAACAATCAGAAGGTCTCATATTGGCTTGTTTCCTTATTTGTGATCAACATGTCTCATTATGGTCTAGATTCTTCCTAGAGCTTGGTTTGGTAGATTATGCATATTTATTCAACAATTTGGTATGATGCTAAGTGAAGCTGATCACTCTGTATTTTAGTTACCATCATACCCTACGAGGCTACATATATATGATTGTGTAAGTTGATGACAATGTCAATACTAGCAAAGACAGGGATGGAATAACTTAGGTCAAACAACATCAATGGCATCATATTTAGACTAAAGACCTTGGAATGCCCATCACTTGTTGGTTATTCAAAATTTAAAGATGGTATACTGGTATATAATATTGCTAGATATATAATATAGCTTCATTCAAGCCTAGATTTAATGAAGATCATGTACATAGACATACCAACTTGATCTAACGTGGCAGCCAGCTTTGCCCTTTCCCATGTCCTCTGTAAAAAGCGGCCATAGAAAAGCAATATACATCAAAATGGGAACTTTAGAAACAACAAACTAAAAATTTGCCGAGAAAATAGTAAAAGTAATCAAACGTACTGAAGTAATGCAACATGTTTTGTAGTTGTGTGAAAAATATTCAAGTAATAAGCGCAGAAACTGAGAGATAACAATAAATAAATAAATTAATAAATAGATAAGCATATAACACAGAACCTGAAGCTGAAGGACACCCAAAATGCACCTTGAGTAAGCCCCCACCTCCCCAACAATAAAAATATATAGAGAGAGAGAGAATGTTAGGAAAATAACAGAATTAGTTGTAACAGAATCTGCTGACAATAAGCCAACGAATTCTGTTATGACTTGCTAATCTAGTTACAGGTCAAATCTTGTGTAATCTTGTGCTTTATGCTTAGGATCTGTTAGTGTGTATAGATATATATACAACAATTCTATTTGCACACCAAAATCAGCACCAATGTATAATACACATTTAAATACAAAATACACACTAAAAATGAATTACACTATATATGTATTTTGTATTTTAATGTGTATTATACACTGGTGGCACCTAGCATAACCCTAGAATATATGTGTGTGTATTCCTCTCTTTGTAAACTAACACTCTTGAGTAATAATAATTGAAGTATTAAACTAATTTGTTAAGTTAGTTCAGAATAATGATTTAGCAATAATGATTGATCAGCATGCTTTCTTACTGCACTCAGAATAAAATTATCATTTGAAATTCTTTAGCATTTCCAATTGCCACAGGAATCATGGTTAAACCTATATAGAACATAGTGTACTAGGATGCAGAGAAAACTATAAAAAGCTTTCTCTTTATTTCATTACTTCCATTTGTTTAGTTTCATAAACCATAAAAATAAAAAGCTACAGTCACAAACATTCAATTAGCTTGAGAAAACTACCATGCCGCCCAAACATTCTCATAATTTTATTCCTATACAGTGTTCATTCATTTCCCTGCATCAGATATGAACCCTGAGCTAAAACCATTCCATGATACGCACAAGAACCCACAATTTCAACCAAAAAATCAAATCGGCATTAACATAGAAAAGAAGAAATAACCATCTATAATTTAAATGCTGAAAATTTTTGTACGAAGAGGAGGGTTAGACCTGGATCATTGGTTTGCCAAGAATCTCAACGAGAGGCTTTCCCTGAAACCGGGTAGAAGCAAATCGGGCGGGTATTATTCCGACGACCCGGTTCCGAAACTTCTTGACCCGAGTCCAGTAGGCGCGAGCACCGACAGCAGCAGCAACCGCAACTCCGGCCATAATGCCATGGATGATCCAGAACTTGGCGCTGTTGGAAAGGTCAAAAGGCGACGAAGACGACGATGAAGAAGAAGAGGGAGAAGAAGAAGAAGTGGACGAAGGTGAGGGGCGAAAAGCCATGGCAAACTGAAGGATGAGGAGGAGTTGGATCTAAAGTTTATTAGGTACTATCGTCAATGGATACTCGCTTCGGATGAATGGAACCGGCCCAACCGTCTAATTTTTTTCAGAGCGAGACACCCTTAACGGCCCGAACTTTTTCGTTTTAGACTTGGCGTCTGGCCTTTAAGCAATTAAAAATTAGGACAAATAAATCTCTGACACATCACATTGTAACATATTTTCAGATAATTTTAGGGGTCGATTTGTACTATTTTTTAATTATTTAGGAGTCATCTTGAGGGTTTCAATTCATTAAGGAGCGCCAAGTCCAAAACAAAAAAGTTCAAGGGCTGGAAAGTGTTTTTACTCTTTTTCAAATAACGATATTCAATCACTCTTTTTAATAAACACAAGATTTACACTCATATAAAAAATACAATTATTATTAATTAAATACATATTTTAACACCCGTAAAAACTACAATGCAGTTAACTCATCAAATAATTACCATATTTTTATTAGAGACGGAGCTAACGCTCAGAAAAATTACAAAGATACAATTCTAGAAAAAGAGGTTCCTATGGCATCTAACATCCACTGAATAGAAGTAAAAGAAGGTAAATTACAAAAAAATTGACAACCAGCACGTGATCAGCACAGGAATTTGCCACCCTAAATTCGTGATGAATTTCCCAATTGAGCTACATCTCTTAGTAACTTAGTTTCTATCTACCTAATCAAAAGCTAATCTCTTAGTCAATCAATTAAATAAATAGGTAAAGATCTAAATTAGATTCTAATCCTTATGAGTCTAAAAAGTGATCTTAGATTAGATTAAATGTCACTCTATCCAAACTAGTTCTAATCCAATTTTAACCCACAGAATTATTAGTTGCATAACAATTAACTTGACTATCTCTAGTTAGACTTAATTGATTATGTGATTCAATTTCCAGCTAGCATAAATCAATAGATCTCTCAATCTAATTAATCTAGCCCTAGACAAGTTAAGAACACCTCTCAGTGATTCTAAACTATTGGGATGAAGAACAGAAAATTAAATCATGCATAGAAGATAACTGAAAATACCTCAACGAATTAATAAACGAATGTACATAGTGACTACCTCATGCTGGGTGAACAGAGCTCCTCACCCTTAACAATAGAGTAGTTTAGCCTTGCATAATAAAAACTAAAACCTAAAATTGAAGTAAAGTGTGCTGAGTTGATCTCTGTGCTGAGATCAATCTCTTTTTATATCCTAATCTAAAACTAACTAACAAATCAAATCAAATTCAAATCTAAACTAATCTTATCTTATTCTAATCCTAATCTTATTTTCTAAAATTACAAGACCTTATCTTCTTCTCTTAATCTTCAATCAATCTTCTCTTGAATCTTCCAATTATGCCCTTGATTAGTGGATGGAATTGAGGCTTAATAACTTGGATTGGATTGGCCTTAATTAAAACTGGACGTTGCTTCAATTTGAGCTCCACGTATGGCGCCCCTCTCCCATGTATAACGTGGTGTTGCTGCCTTAAAACTTGCTTTTTCACGCCATGACGCACGTACAACGTGAGGTTCCCATGTATTACGTGGATTTTCTGTCCAATTTGGTGTTTTGAGTCTTAATTACTCACGTATGACGTGAGAGCCCCACGTATAACGTGGGCTCTCTGTCCAATTTGCTCTATTTCCTTTTAATTCCCACGTATGACATGAGTGTGTGGCGTATTACGTGCAGCTACTGTCCAATCTTGCCAATTGAGATTTAATTCCCACGTATAACGTGGGCTCTCCACGTCATACGTGGGGCTTGACAATTAGAAAATTTTCTCTTTTCTTCTCTGCTTCGTTCTTCCATCTTCAATCCTCTTTGTTTGATCTTTAATCACCTAAAATCCTTTGTGAAACACTTTATAAACATAAACACAACTCAAAAGAACATCAAGTTTGTTTGATTGACAAATTGAGAGTATAAATCACAAGAATAATCATATAATTAAGAGG
>JASCZI010121202.1:16404-28593 GCA_036250425.1 Stylosanthes scabra | reverse complement strand
GCAAGCTAGCATTGTTCCCCAATATCTAAATGGAAATTCTTTCAGCAACTTTACCTGTTATTATTGTATAATAAATTCAAAATTAGATATTTAGAAATTAACATAATATATATTCAGGGCAATAATTTTCACAACTACTCAAGAAATCGGTGTTAGGAGAATCCTGTTGATTGGAATAAAATATTTATTTTATTGGGTTTTTGCTTTATATTAAATGTCTAAAAATCATACAATATCGTTTTAGGAAAATAAATACAGAAGTCATTTCTGAATAAAAAAGAAAATAGTTTCAATATAATATTAACCGGTTATCATAAGATTATTTTAACAACTATGTTAGGTCGTGTAAAACAAAAAGTCACATATATTAAAATACAAAATATATATTGAAAATGAATTAAATAACATAAGTATTTATACATATATATGATAATTAATTTAGTAACTAATTTTTAATGTGCACACTACATTTTTTATTATTAACATATATTATAGCATATAAAATTTCAATAATTCTAGGCGTACACTTATTCTATCAACCAAGTTCAACCAAAGCATTTATTTATATAACAAATTGAAGATCATTTCGATATTAAATAAAAGATTATTTATATGTTAATTTTTTGCACTAATTGACATCAAATTAATCTTTTATTTGATATGAAAATTGATGACTTGGTTGGATTTGATTGAGCAAAATAGGTGTACACCTAGCATTATCGATAAAATTTATTTAGGGAAAAAAGTCTGTCATTATTTTTTTTTCAAAAAGCAAAAATTAGCATACATATGTATAATATTTTTCAAATTAAAAATCAAATACATACGCATCGTAAAAAACTAATTTCACTATAGAATTTTTTTTTTTTTTGCGACTTTTAGAATATATTATTAGTATAACTATATATTTTCTACATTCTCTATGGGAATAATTAAATACTAAATAAATTAATAAAGTACCAATGAAGAAGAATGTCAAGGAATATTAATTATAAGAGCAAGCCACTAGTATTATTCCTAATGAGGTTTTCAAAGGTTTTCAAAAATTAACAAAAATATCAACTAATTTTTTTAACGACAAAAATATCATCAAATTATTTAAAAATATCCAATTGAAGAATTTATGTTACATTTTGAAATAATTGAAGAGCATTTTTTTTCTATTAACAAAATCGAGAGTAATTTTTGTGAACTTTTAAAAACACCATGGGCAATATTAGGAGTAACATTGGTAGTTTGCTCTAATTAAAAAATAATGTTATTATTACTTGGGTAATGAACCAAGCTGTGTATGAGAAGCAGCTAAGAACCAAGAAGATAGTTCCACGAAGCATGTTGGTCTTGTGAGTCATAAAAGGAGAAGGATGAGAATCATGGTGGCCATGGTTGTGGTGACCAATGAAGAATTCATGCCCTTTGTAAAGGCTTGTAACCAATGCACCTCCAACACACAATATCGCTCCCACACACTTTGCTTTACCATCCCACGTTTTCACTCTCACTTTCTCCATTCTACACACCAAAATGGTTATAAATTATCATTAACTTACTTTTTTTTTTTTTGACTAAATTATCATTAACTTACTAAACTAGTGCTACAATATATATTATATATTGCTAGGCACATGAATTATTATTATATTTTGACTATAAATATAAATTTAGTTTGATTATAAATATGAATATTTTTTATTATATTACTTATAAAGTTTGATTAAAAATATAAATATATAAATTTTTGTATTTTAATATTTTTTTTATACAAGTGACTAACTAACTAACAATTATGTCAAATAAAGCATATGAAAAAAATGTTAAAAGGGTAGATAGCTAACACACATGTACATGTGGATTTCTTTTGGCACATAGGATGAATAATAAGACTGTATATCAATTTGATATTTAGAATAAAATATAGGAAATTATATTAATTTTCATTTTATCTATGATTAGATGTCACATGCTGATTTCACTTAAATTGTGTTCAAAAATACCTACGCCTAATTAATAATGAGTAAAATAAGCCAGCTGAATGTGTAAACACTTAAATTGTGTTCATATATATATAGATATACACCTAATCAAGTAAAACACTATTTCTAATTATTATATGAATTAAGGTAGTCTCTTTGTTAGGTACCTGCATATAATAGAGATAGCAAATGTGCAAATAGGAACCAAGTTGAGAAAGTTGATAGAGTAAGTAGCTGAAGTGTCCCTCAAACCATAATAGAACAATCCCTGAGCCATTGTCATTCTGCAATATAAATGGTGAGTTTAATAAATTATATATTATATATTATTGAAAAAGTTTGAAATTCTTTGTCTTTTTGATGATGCTAGTATGTATTTGCACTATGTTGATGAGGTTACAAATAAAGGGATCAACTAAACATCTACATGAAACAGATTTTACAAATTTTTATTTAATATCTTATTTTTGTTGTCTATACTTTAAGATACAAATAAAGAATAAAAATAACTAAATTTATTATCTCAATAGTTAAACTATTTTCTAGTTTTATATCTGTTTTGACTACTAAACAAATCATCTATACTCATCATTATTTCTTAATTTTTGCACTTCAAAATACAACTTTCAAATTAAATTAAAGTACTTCTTATTTAAAATAACTGTCACTTTTTTTATTTAGATACATTAATTTTTTAATAAATTAAAAAATAAGAGAGACACTTATTTTAAAACAGTAGGAGTATTATTTAGTTCAAACTCAAATGTTTAGGGAGATAGAAGGTATAAATTTCGAGCAATTTTAGTTAGTTACAATATAAAGTTATTTTATCTAATTTAATATCTAAAATATACATAAAATTTGCATTTATATATTTATAATTATAATTAGAGGCAAAGCTAGGCTAAGTTTTAGGGAGGGGTTAAAATTAATTTTATATTAAAAAGTATCAACAACAAATATTTAGGAGGTACTAAATTTAAATTTACCTATAATTTATAAAGAAAACTTGATGTTTAGGGATCATTATCCCTCTAAAGCAATATAAGGCATAATATTATATATTTATTTCGATAATAATTAAAAACAAATAAAAATTAAAATAAATAAATTATGACTAACTCCTGCCTATCGATACCAAACATTTCTCTAAATTTATTTAAGTTTCTATTTTAGGCACTGAAATAAAGGGATATACATGCAAATTTTAAGTAGTTCTCTTCTGACCATGAATTTATGATGAGCACTATTATAGATCATTCCGTGAAGTTTTCATAACATATTAAATATTAATTTCTTCTTCTATTTTAGCTGTCATGATTCATGAACATGAAGAGCTCCAATTTCCCATTAACCATCCACCAAAAATAAAATAAAATAATTAAAAAGAAAACACAAACGGTTCCATATATATAATATATATTGATAAATAAAGCACATTTCGTAGCTATATAAACGTTATCAAATATTAACTTTGCAACAATATTATTACTACTAATTAAATAAACCTATTCATCATTTACACTCGAATTTTTATTTTCGGGCTATCTTAAAACACAAAAAGGAACAGATTTCTAAAAGTATTAAGAGAAGAAATTTTGACGCAAATCAAAAGTAGGATACCATAAATAAGTTAAATATAATGCAACAGCATGGTTCATTCATACACAACAGGATAAATGCAAACGAGCTACTAATTGATTTGCATTTTTTTTTATCGGTTATATACATTGATAACGAGTAATGAAATATTTATCAAAAAAGAAAAAAAAAACGAGTAATGAAATAATCGTACTCTAGAGTGTAAAACACATCAAATTATGTTGAAACAGTTTCTTTTTATAATATTTTTGAGTCATTTAATTGGTAAAAAAAATAATCTTAAATCATTTAATTTTGCCACACATTTAATTCATATTCTCTCAGCCATATCCTAAAAATCTTAAATGACATTCATATCCTAAAAATCATTTTTTACATATAATTTTTCTCCAAAATTAACATCCAAAAATTTTATAAATTTAAAACTAAAAAACATCTCTGACTCTCAAATCTATCATTATCAATCTTCTATTCAAATACAATAATCAAATAAATAGAGCTCTCAAATCTCTGATTTTTTATGTTATCACTTATCAATTCATTTTAATAGATATGTCATATTTTGTGTTGGAGCTTATGAGTCATGATAACACTATGAAGAGTTTATGGATGGTATATTTCCCTTTCTTTAGATGTTATTGGGCTGTTAAAAAATAAGTCAAGCTTTTTATTATGTTTATTCATTTAAGGTATGACATGTTATTTATTTTAGTTATAAGTTTTCACGTTGTTTTTTTTTTTTAATAGTTTTTGCTTGTTTTAATTTTTTTTTCTTTTAAATACTTTATGTGCATGATTTGGCTTTTTTCATGATTATTTGTATATTTTCAATGTTAAAAAATATTAGTCAAGAATTAAGAAAGGTAATAAAAATGTGTTTTTTTAAATTTTAAAATTATCCAATAAAAATATATATCAGGAAAAGTAAAAGCCATTTTTAAATTAATTCAGCAGGGTTGAAATTTAGATATTTATAAATTATATATGTGTCTTACATGTTTTTTATTAAGGATGTTATGAATTTTAAATTATGGATGTTATGCAAGTGATATAATTGATATTAATTAGTTAAGAAAATATACTGTTAACTAAATATATACAATAGTCCAGTATATTTGCAGGAGGGATGAACATCGGCAGGATATATTAAGCTAGACACGTGTAAAATCTAAAAATAATTTTTTTTTTAAAAAATGTTTTAAATTTTAAGATTTTCATATTTAAAATGTTATTTGTATGAATTTATGGATGTTATAAATATATGATTATGGATGTTAGATTTTTGTTTTATAGATGTTATATATTTTATATTAATTAAGAATGTTATAATTTTAAATTAATAATTTATAAAAGATAACATTTAAACATATATATTTTAAAATTATGGTAATTATACAATGAAAAGGCACTAATATTATAACATTAAAAAATTAATATATATTATATTATTTAATATCTTAAATTTTGAAAAAACAAATCATATCAAATCATCAGGAAATAAATAATAATAATAATAATAATAATAATAATAATAATAATAATAATAATAATAATAATAATAATGTGGATAAAGGATATCAAATCACCATTTTTTTAATAAAATATTCAAAAAATAAATGAAAAGAATACAAGAGATCAATGCCCTCCTACCAAAAAATCAATTGATATACACTGATTATGAAATATAAAAGACAATAAGCATTTAATGTACATTAATTCTTTACATATTTATATTTAACGTTTATATGTTATTAAAGTTATGGAATGGTTATCCAGTATCCACATACCACTAATACCAGGGACGTAAAGCATTCTTAGAGAGAGAAGTGAAAAATAATTAATGAAAATTTAAAAAAAAAAACCTATCGCTATATATATGGTCAAATACTAAAATTTATCGAATATTTTTTTATTTAACTATTATATGCATGTATTTATATAGAATAAACACTGATCTAGCTTGTCAATATCATTAGAAATAAATGTCTTTTAGAATTTTTATTTTTTTAAAAAAAATATTACGTATATTGTAAAAAATAGCACCAAATTAATTATTTGTATGAAATATATATTAATAACTTACACAATGTAGTTGATTTTAAATTTTGTACGGATATAGCATTTTTTCTTAAACTTAATATATTTATTTTTAAAAAATATTAGATTGCCTAAAATTTAAGTCTATTTATAAACTTAATTCTATTTCAAGAAATTTTTATATTTTTTATATTTTTAATATTTTTTAAAAACAATATTTATAATTAAATTCTTTACCTTGTGGTATTAGGTCTATAATTAGACTTAAGTTTTAGTTCTTTCTATCACATCTCTTTGTTTTTTATGAAACAAATTTGGATATTAATATATAAAAATTAAATACTAAAAAATTATTTAAAGAGGATAATTCCAATGCATTGTGTGTAAACTCACTTTACACAAATAACCAATAAAAATAAAATAACTAGCCATATCATAATTATTTTAAAATATTAATTTTTATAAAATAAAAAATAAAAGGCTGACTCTTTATCTTTCTTGAATTTCTCAACCACGCTTTAATGAACTTTTAATTCTCTTCTATTCTTTTGTATGTCATTTTATTTTCTGTCCTCTTCCTCTTCACTTATCACAGAAGATAAATACATTGTCGAAGAAAGTACAAAACCTTGATACTTTGACAAGTAAGATTGTATACATAATATTACTCTTTAAAATAATAATATTTAAGATTTTTTAGTTTAGGGTATATAAATATTTAATTAGAGTATTTTTGGTAAGAAATGTTCAATTTTTTTATTTTATTTTTTTGTATGATTACTTAACTAAATAGCTCATATGTTGAAATTTGTTATAATAATCTTGCTCCATTAATGATGTTGTAGTTACAGATAAAAAATGTCTGCAGATGATCCTGTAAATTTTTTCATAATTACGTATTTATTTTCTTGATAATTTTTTTTATCTTAACATTATTTATTTTTTCCAAAGATAATAGTAAAACTTTATTATAAAATATTGGCCTAATTGAATTATGAAAAACTCATCCAAATAAATAAAAGAGTTTTAATAAAGACAATAAAAAATTAATTCAAAAAGGGAATTCTCATTTTTTTAGGTTTAAAATTTGATCATATATTTAAGAATAATTTTTTTATTAGAGAGTACATGTCCTAAAAAAATAAGTAAATATTAATTCAAATAAAAATAAATATAAAGTAATCTCTCAAATTATGATTAAAATTTAGAAGATAATAGATTATTTTAACAATAATAATATCAAACACAAAGAACTCATATTTTATTTTTTCACCATGTTCAAATACTAACAAAATAAATATGTAATAGACATTTGAAAAGAGAAAAATCAAAAAAGATGTAGAGAAGAAAAATACGAATAGAGAAGAAATGAAATGAAAAGATAATCCATATGATTGAAGAGAATTAAAAGCTCATTAAAGTGTGGTTAAAAAATTCAAGAAAGATAAAGAGTTAGTCTTTTATTTTTTATTTTATAAAAATTAATATTTTAAGATAATTATGATATGGCAAGTTACTTCACTTTTATTAGTTGTGTGTGTAAAGTGAGTTCACAGTACATTAGAATTATTCTTATTATTTAAATACTAAGAAAATAGTACCTTTTCTTTCTATCTGTTTCTTTTTTTTTTAATGCCAGTGATGAAATTGATGGCATTTTTTGATTTATTTATCTATTTATTTTTGCAACGTCCATGACTCCATGTAATAATAGTTTCAGAAAATTGAAGGTGCTACCAATCACACAAGTCTCATGTTCAATGGAATCGTCATGCCTAATGAGCACACACAAAATACCAAAAATGCAAATAATTATTTAATAATAATAACCGATGACAAGTTGCCATCAAAGAATAATAGAAATTTAAATTAATTTGAAAGAGGTTGCCCTCATTAATTTGTCACACTTATTTGTCTTTATCTTGAAAGGTTTAGTGATTAGAATTAGAGGTTAGAGCTTCCAAAATTTTAAAAAGCACATACAATATTCCCACAATGCAAAATAATTGTTCCAGTGTGAGAAGGTCATAAAATCTTTGAAAAAAAACATCAAACTTCAAAATTCTATTCTAACACAAAATCATCATGTTCCATGTATATGCTCAACTTTTATCTTCATCGTCATGAATTTTAATTCTTTTTTCTTTCTCTTCTATCAAATTAGAAACACATTGGAGATTCTTCAGTCAAATTTCAATGGGTTGAATTTAATAAAGCATAAATGATATTTAATTTATGACTTAAATTATTCACATTGATTAGTTTACAAAGAGGGGGTCAAAGAATGCTTACCCAGCTAAAGCGTTAACGAAGATCCAAAACCAAACTTTGAAAGTGAACTTCTTTTCCCTGCCCCTTCAATAATGGGTGGTGGAAAAAAAATAATTTTATTTGATTAAGAAAATAATAATGCTCCATATTAAGAACAAATATAGAAAACACAATAAAACTCAAGGACTATATAAAACTAGAGTGTTTTATTAGACTTATTAAATAGGTTCAGAAAAAAAAAATCGGTGATAGAATAGATGTTTAACGAACTAATAAGAGCAAAATTAAAGATAAATGCCAATTAGTATAAACAAGAAAGAAAATTCAATAATAATAATAATAATTTTAGGAAAATTGAATTTCAGATAAGAAATTATGTGACGGTAAGAGCACCAAAATAGTTTACAGCATTTTTCCATAAAATTAAAGAAAAATTTTAAACTAAACGAACATTTTGTTGAAGTGTATGTGTTCATAAGAGAACTAACAAGAGAAGAGAAGAGAAATTAATGAAGCAAATTTGAGATATTATTATTATTTAGGAATAATTAAGATATTGATGATGAATTATGGAAATGAAGAATAATAATAATTATTATTATAATAATTATTATTATTATTATGCATACCTCTCAAAGTAAAGAGCGAAAGGGGCAACGCAAAGAGCAGCAACGATATGGCGATAAGCAGTGAGTGCGAAAATGAAGGTGCCATTAACCAATATTACTCTTGATAGAAGCTGCATACCAGTTGCAAATATTTGCACCATTAACATGCTCACTATTACTTGTGATGACTTCATCTTTTCCTTCACACTCTTCATGCTTTATTATTTCCTTGCTTTCTTCTCTCTCTTTCTCAAACTCAAACAACCTAATAACCTACTAATAATAAGCTTAAAGCTCTATTTATAAGGCACCATAAACTCCTTTTCTTTTTTGTCTCTTCCTGCACAACACAATACTTATGATTTAATAATTAACAACCATACCACCAATATAAAATATATATTAAAAATGTATTAAATAACATATATAATAGATTAAAAATTAATTTAATGTAGATTTGAATTTTATTAAAAATTTATTGTTGGCCAACCATCGAGTTGCTACATACACAAACACAAATAAATTACTATATTCGATCAAGCCAACTTGGTTAAACAAAATATATATATATATATATATAAATACTAAATAATTAATTAAAAATATTCAATATCAATTAATAATATAAAAATATTTATTTTTTATAATTATTATTATTTTATTTTATTTTTAATTTAATTAATATTAACTAATTAATTATTAGTTATGAATATTTTATTTACAGCAACTATATAGTGTTTTGATCGGATTGACTTTATATATATATATATATATATATATATATATATATATATAATATTTTTTAAAATAAAAAGTGCTTAATAATTATTATTATTATGATATTTTTTTTTTAAGGAGGTGTTGTGTGTGTGGCAATCTAAGAGTAGCAACCGATATACAAACCACCGAAAATGAAATAAAAGAGTCCTTACATGAGAGAGAACCGTAGCTTGCAACACTATCTTGTGTTTATTAATGGCACAGAAATAAGTGAAGAGGGGAAATAAATGCAAATATTTGCAGGGAAATGGAGACAGATGCCATACAATAAGAGCAAAACTATTCTATTAGGAAACAATCTCTCTCGTCCTACCACCAGTTACCTCTACAATCTTCTCTGCATTACCAAAATATGTTATTATTTGTACTATTTTTAATTTGTTTATTTTTATAAATAAAGAGTTAATTAATGATAATTAATATAAACAATACCACATACATACGTAGATTTTTTCTTATTTTATATAATGAAATATTTTGTTATATATAATATTTTATTATGATAAAGACTTATTAATTACAAAATTTAATATACTGTATCCGATTAAAATAAAAAATATGAAAAAGATAATAGTGGAAGAAAGTAGTATTTTATAAAAAAAACAAATTAGTTTTGATCACAGAATTAAAATAGTAAAAAAGAAGTAATTTGGAAAAAATAAAATATTTCAAAATATATATACCAAAATATACAATAGTACACGTAGTATTACCGTATTTATATTATGCATTAATTATTAAGTGCATGTATGTGTTTAAATAGATAGATAGCTAATGTATGTCGAAATTTTGTGAAGGTAATTGGTGGCGTTCTCAGAAGGAGTTGCTGTATTCTATATAAGGAAGTGCTATGATTCTATAAGATATCCTTATCAGAAAATTCTAATATGATAAAGCTAACCATGGAACTTAATTAAAAGAAGGGTGATCAAAAGAAAAAAAGAATATGCATGCTTTGCTGGAAACTGGGATCAAAGTTGGTTAAAATGGCGAAAAAGTAAGAAAAAAGGTTCAACCGGATTTTACGTTCAAACGGTGGTTTGTTTTGTTTTTCCTTCTTTCTTTAATTTGTTTTTATTTTTTCTTTTCTTTTCTTAAGGAATTTCTATTTTTTGTTCTTTTGAATTTCTCTGTCATGTATTCAAGATGACTTTTGCACCAAAAAAATATGGCAAGAAGCCAAGAAGTTTTATTTTCTTTTTCTAAAACGGATAATACTGAGGGCACATTTTTCCTGTGAGGTACTGAAGTTGCCCTGTTTCGGTTTTGGGACCATTATTATTATTGTTAGAAAATCAATTTTTAATTGATTAATTAATATTAGTTAATTTTTTCTTTTTAATAATTCTAAAAATTCTCATATATATTTTTTAGATTTAGAGTTTAGAATTTAAAGTTTAAAATTAATAGTTTGTTTATAATATAGGATTTAAAATTTAAAATAGACAAGATGATTATTTTTTTTTTTTTTTGACTGATATTGGTTAAGAAAAAGTTGGGTCACAATTGAACTCTTTATTTGTTTATATATATTTAAAACGATCGTTTCTGTTTCTGACTAATTTTGTATATGATCTCTATTCTTTTGTGGGTAAAAAAAGCACATGGATGTTGTAACTTACTTTAAGGGTGCTTTTGGAAACAAAGACAAAACGCTCTTTTATTTTCTCAAAATATATATTGCAGAAATTGATTTTATTTAGATGTGTGTTTTACAGCTAGATGATAATTGAGAACTAAAACTTAAGAATATAAAACATAAAAATAAAAATAAAAATAAAGAAGGAGAAGAAGAAGTTTTCTGGCAAAATAATCAAAATATTTAATTTCAGCATTATTTTAAAATAAAAGTATCAAAATACACTCATCATAATAATACCAAATTGACATATATAACTCTCACATATTATACAATTTAAATAAGAAAAAAAGTATAATATAACTCCTTTTTTTTATAATATTCTTCACATGATTTTTTACATTCCATGTTTATATGAATTTGTAGAAAAAAAGAGTGAGATTATCAAAACATAAGTAATATTATCATTTTTCTTTAAATAATCATTTTGTATATTTGTTTAGTAATGCTACCATAAAAGTTAAGTATTTACTATCAGAAAATTAAAATAAGGCAAATAAATTAATTACCTACACAAAATTAAGATAGTATGGGAATCAAAGTTAATAAAAACAAAACCAGATTAAGAAAAGTACCAAGATAGGGAGATATAGATTTAAAAACGAATAGAATTTCTAATTGATCATCTATACTTGATTGAGAAGATTTATTTGAATTTGAATTGTTGCTTCTATATATAGGTTGTTATTTTTCCCCACTCTTCATATATAGTTTTATGGATGCACTAAATTGTTTTTATAGAGTTAACTGCCAAAATAAAAAATTTAAATTTTATTAATGACAAAAATATTTTTCAATTATCTAAAAACATGACAGAAGTATTTAATTTTAGATATTTTCACCACATTAGACATGTAATAAAAAGATACGTTTGTCAGATTTTTAAATAATTAAAGAATATTTCTGTTGATTTAAAAAATTTCATGGCAATTTTAGTGATTAACTCTTTTATAAATGACAAATTTATACCATAAGAATTCATTAGTGGAAAAGATTTACCTCTTGAGAGCTTCTTAATATTGCTTGACTTTGATAATGCGTGATGATCCCCTTCTTTTTCTTTTATAGGATAAAAATTAAAGCACATGGATGTTGTAATTTACATTCAATGAAATAATCTATCAAATAACATGTATAGAATTAGGAATATATGTGATTTAATGGATGACAATAGGATCAAGAACATACATACATGGATAAATTTCAAAGTAATTTACAAAAACATATATCGTATGGTATTAATAGAAATTAAATTTTTTTTTGGTGACCAATAGAAATT
>JASCZI010121201.1:21438-40396 GCA_036250425.1 Stylosanthes scabra | reverse complement strand
AATTAAAAATTTTCAATTTTAGAGCACATAATAAACTAAACTAGTTGTATATATTTATAATTCAAATGACAATTATCAATTATGCAGTAAGTACAATAACATATAACACACAAGACACAAATTGTGTGCAAAGAAGAGTAGATGTGAGTAAATCAACAATTTTGTAATTCTAACTCTTAAGGGTAGGGGTGTTCATGGTTATGGTTAGTAAGTAACCATAACCATATTTAGGTTAACCAAAAATTAGGTTTAGGTTAATTAACCAAATTGGTTTTAAATCATAAAATCGGTTATTAACCAATTACTAAATTAATAAATTGGTTTTTAACCGATTTTGAAAAATAATGGGTTTTTGTAAATAATAATCGGTTTTTTATGTAATAATCGGTTTTTTTGAAAAAAAAATTGGTTATTTTAAAAAGAAAACCGGTTATTTTAAAAAAACCGGTTTTATATGAAAAATTGGATTATTTTTAAAATCGGTTATCCGAAAATCGGTTTGGTTAACCATTTTAAAAATCGGTTTTATCAATTCGGTTAACCACTTTTATAAAAATAGATACAACTTATTAACCAATTACAAAAACCGGTTATTTTAAATTTGGTTAAGGTTTTTAAAATGGTTAATTAATTAAAGTGATTTTTTTAACACCCCTACTTAAGGGAAAGTCTTCTTTTTTGGCAATATGACGTTATTTTGGGCGAAATTGAGTCAAATTCAAATTCGTTGACTCGCTCATAAACTCGTGAGTTTGAGCGAGTTTATGCGAGTTTACGCGAGTTTACACGAGTTCAACCGAGTTTACCGAGATGCGAGTTTAGTGCCGAGTTGACTCGATTCCACTACCTAAACTCGTAAACTCGTAAGAGTTTAAGAGTTAACACTAGAGTTTGATAACCATGTGTATAAATATACAATGACATAACCAGTTTGATAGTTGTTCTTTTTTATTATTTATAGAACATTTTTATGAATTATATATATTGGAAAGATAAATTCTCATACCATTTCTATTGTGTCTATATGGCATATATGTTTTTGGTGACATAATATAATAAAGAATTAAACACAATAAGTATGCACTATTTTTTTGCAGTTCAAATTATATTTCTTCTAACAACGTGGAACAATTGAAAACTGCCCGAAAGCCGCAAATGCAGTTTAGAGAATTATGACATGACCTGGAATTGTACCTCTTCTACGCATGCGATTTTAGTCAAATATTAAATTGACATTTTTATAAGATATAATATTGATATATTAACTATCTTTTTATTTTTTATGCATTAATTATTTTTATTTTTTATAATTCACATATAATCGTATTTTTATGTGAATATTAAATTAATATTTATTAAAAAAATACATATGGA
This sequence comes from Stylosanthes scabra, assembly GCA_036250425.1. Classification (NCBI taxonomy): domain Eukaryota; kingdom Viridiplantae; phylum Streptophyta; class Magnoliopsida; order Fabales; family Fabaceae; genus Stylosanthes; species Stylosanthes scabra. The sequence continues at coordinate 39,022 of JASCZI010121201.1, read as the reverse complement.
TAGTATTATTTTATTGAAAAAGTCTTAGAAGTCAACATTAGGGAAATAATAGGGAGCCCAATATTATTTTTTTTTTCTCTTTCTTCTTTTACCACTCACTATTTCTCTAATTACATTTATTGATTCTCTATTGGTCCTTTAACGTTGGTTCCTTAGAGAGTAATGCAAAAAAGTAATGCTAGGAAACTAACATTAGGGAGCCCATGAGTGTAATTAAGAAAATAGTAAGTGGTAAAAAAGAAAAGAGAAAATAAGAAAAAATCCTATTAGCAATTTATTGTCTAACATGATTCCCTAAATTTTCTATATTAAAAATAAAATTAAAAAAAAAGGGAAGAAAGACTCCAACTAGGCAACTATCAAGGGCCTCACTTTGTAGGCGACGAAAATGAATGCTTTTTTTTTTTTGTCATGGAAAATGAATGCTTCAAACCGTCGACCAATGATTTCGCCACCAAAGTAGAGGATTGGCCCATAAATTCGGTTCCAGATATTCAAAGACTCACATTGGCTAACATATCACATCGCACATCTACACTCACAATCTCACATTACTGCAGTCTGCATGCCTAACTTACATAAAGTCCCCTTACATAATATAAAAACTACTTAAATTTGGTTGCACAATGATTGTTCAAACCTAGCATTATATATAAGTATATTTTTTTATGCTAGTTATACAATTTTCGCAACATTTAAAAAATTAACTAAAACCAAGGTTATATTTTTTATTATTTAATTTAATGATAAAAATATTATAAAATAATAACAAATAGGATATTAATCTTAGATATATTTTTTAAGTAATATCAAAATTTAATAAAAAAAAACTAGTTATTTATCTAAAATACAGTGAATTATTAAAAGTAACATTTTTGTGTTACTGACTTATTGTGTATACGTTATACGTATATATAGTCTGGGCATGTGTGCGAGCGGGTGTTTAGAATTCACCTTTTTCATGTGTGTTTTGCAGCACTTAGACATAATCTAGTATAAACCACCTTTCTGTTATGGCTTCAAGGTGCCTACCTCTTTTCCCTCTCCACCGCGTTATGGGGGTGCTCCACCACCTTCGCCAGTCTCCATGGCTGAATGACCTCCATTGCCACCACCCTCATCCACAGTGCCGCCACCACGTAGACCGCCTGTTCCGCCACATTGATGAAGTCCAACATTATATTCGCCGCCACAGGCTACTCCCTACCGTGGTAAACCACCGCAGTCCTCGCCCTCTAAACCAGTGTCACCAACACCGGGAGCAGTTCATAGAACTTAGAAGGGTTCACCAAAACCAACTACGTGAGTCACTCACCAGAATCCGCCGGTGCATAAGGCCCCTCAGGCATTACCACATCTTTCACCAACCGGACCAGATCACATGTTACTACCAAAGCATGAACATCCTCAACATTTTCACCAACCAGCTATAAGAGGCGAGAAACCCGGTTAAGGACCACCGTTACGTTTCAAATATGTGGAATGGTTGTTTAAGAATCTGCAGCGGTGGTGTTTTGGTTGACTAGCAACACATGATACGCCCTTAATTTTGTGTTATTGCCGAGTCTCTTAGCTTCTTCAAATGTGGGTTTCTATTGTTGCAATACGACTTTCAAAATGGAAAATGCATATATAAATCCAATCATACACGAGAGAGATACGTATGATCAGAGAGGTATATATCCATTCAAATCAAGCTTGATCAACAGGGTATCCATTTCCCTTCCTTCACTTTTTACCTGCATGCAAGAGATCACCCTTTCAGCTCACTCCCATCATGCCATTCGTTTGGGGAGAATACCTTAGCTTCCATCAATTTCTGTTTTTAAACCTTTGTTCCTTCTAAGATTTAGCTACCATACGTCTTAAAATCAGATATTTATTAAGGTTACTGTTAGTTAAAATTTTAAACCTTTTATTAAAACTTCTATTTTAATAAATACATTAAAAACTTTATATTTCTTAATATAACTTGTTTGTATCCTATATATCTTGTAACTTGGAAGCGAGTTCATTACTTTCCCAGAGCTTTATCTTCTTTCATCATCATTGGTGTCATACTCTAATACTCTAATACGTTAGATGTATTTGCCTCCTAGCCTAACAATACATGAAGTAATCTTTGTATTTAAATATGTGGAACCGAATTGTTCATGGCTGCGTTTGGTGTGTATACTGTGCAACACAGATCCAAGACATAAACCATAATAGACACACGCACAAATAAAAAGGGATGGTGATGCGACGCAGATCTAGTAGCGCCGAGTAGATCTGGCAAAGGATAAGATGAAGACGAACAAGCGAAGGGAGCAGGTAGTTGTTAAACGAATGCGAAGTCCTTGGAGTTGCCGGTGCGGTTGGTCCTTGGGGATGAAGATAATGTCGACGACATTGCCGTACTTGTGGAAGAAAGGGAAGAGGTCATAGACAGAACTTTTTATTCTGTTTTATCACTAATGATTCATTTTCACATACACCACTTTTATATGATCGTATTTTATATGGGTGTCAAATTGATATCTATTAAAAAAGGTGTGTGGATAGCGGAACCGATCATAAATTATCTATTTTATTGTTTGTTTACATTTATTAACTAACTATGTAATCATAAGTTATCTATCTTAGTGTTTGTATACATTTATCTTCTTCCTCTTTAATTTCATCTTCTGTTTTCCAAAACAAAGGTGGTGTTAAAATTATTAATTGGCCTAAAAGGTAAGGTAATATGGCAAAAGGCTGGGTATTGTTTTCAATTTGAGAAATCCTTCTCCTGAGACCTGACCTCATGACTTCTGATCTCATCCCTGGTGATCAAGAACTCAAACCGCTTCAAAACAACCACCGAGGTCCAAAAGCTCATCCAGTACTATGATTCCTCCATATCCGGCAAAGACTTCCACCAACAACACCACCAACCAGCCATCAACATCTTCCCCGGGATTTAGAAAATCACTCTGTCTCCTCTCCTATCCATTGTGCTCTTATAATCAAAATCAACTTCACTTTGTAGGCCCAAGCTCTATAGCTTTGCTGCGAGGATGAGTTCTATGAGCAACATCTCTTCGAACCATACGCATATTAATATGCATCTATAGAAGGCAATTCACATATATACATATTAATATGTCATTATTTAATCACAAACCACAGTATACTTTTTCCTTAAATCTAAATACTAAAAAAATATCATTAAAAAAACAACTTTTTCTAAACTTCTCTAATGGAGTTTCAGTGATACACATTAATCAAACACAAACCAATTAATCAAACCGCAAAAGCATTGAAAAAAGAGCATATCGTATACAAATTAACATATTAAGGTAAAAAAATTTAAACCTAGATAAAAGATTACAATAATCCACATTTACAAATGGTTGGACAACAATAATGGCGTAGTACTTTATCAGGCTCCAGCTTGTATTTTTAATTTTTAAAATACAGCAACACGAAAAGACATCTGCCAAGGAATGCGTAATTGTTTATCGACTCCCAATTTCCCTGCCCAGCTCATAAATTCAAATTTGGAATACTCCGATTCATACATAGACAGGATTCATTCTGAGAACTGTTGTGAACTGTCAACTAGGATCTGCATGATGGTAGAGTGATGCCTCCACAACAAGCAGCGATAATAAGGTAAAGTAGGAGGACAATCAAGCATGTTAATAGCGCCCTGTTTAAGACCAAATACACATACGATCAAGACAAGAATCCCAGAAAAAAGGAAAATGAACCCTCTACCTTTTAAGATTAACTGATTTTGGAATTCCATATAATTTATAAGGGTTTAATTACCTTGTCAGTCCCTATGGTTTCACTAAATTTGTAATTAAATCCCTATAGGCCTATACTTCTTTACCTTTCTTTTTAACTGGATCCCTATACTTTAATTAGGGATTTAATTACAAAATTAAAAATAGTATAGGGACCCAATTGAAAGGAAAAAAGTATAGAGACTTAATTACAAATTTGGTGAAACTATAGTAACTAACAAAACAATTTAACCATTTATAAATTACTATAATGTTAAGCATATGAAAGAAATCAAACTCACAGTAGTTTGAAATTTTTCATCCAAAGAGCTCTTCGAAGGCGCTTTGACTGTTTCCTAAAGTGAAATGCACTGTCTTGCATTGTTGCAGTCTTATCAACAAGAAGCTCAATCCGATCACCTCTCTCCAATATTTTCTCAATATTGTCCACCATGATAGTGCGTATCTGTGTCACAGATTGATAAATTAATGTCACCAACTAAATGAAGGGATTCAACAGCACATATGCATGATAATCAAATATCAACGAAGCAAATCACATTACAGCATCTATACAACTCAAACAAAACCAAATGTGCCACACAGAAACATGTTCACATAGTGATTTTCAGTAAAAACCATATATAACTTGGCTAGCAATCTAGTATAGCCTCTTGGCCACCCTTTGAAAAGCATAACAACTTTCTCGCTATCATTCTCCATTTCAAAATACAAGCTACTTAGTGAAAATAACCTAGTTTAATGAATACTTGCTTTCTTTAATCACATATCCCAGATTATGGAGTAAAAAAGTTATATGTCACCGTGAGTCCATATTTGGTACCTAAAATTCAGAACAACAGGGGCAATGGAAAATTAACAATGAAAAATAGTTTTGTTTTTTTTTTGTTGTTTTTTTACACAAGCACCACTCACTAGTTCCAAAAGGGTGCGAGGGACAAAAGTTCAGCGAAATCCAAAACACAGGAAAACATCAGAGCAAAACAAACTAAACAAAATCAACAATCAAAATATTAAGCCATTCCATGAAAAATAGGGTTACAAACCCAAATCACAGCATAACTTCACTTAGCATATCATGAAACTTTATTAGCTTGTATAGTCCTCTTCTCACATTGTACTAGATAAATAAATAAAATGGTAAGGATGAAAACAAAACGAAGAGGGACAGTGTTTTTGTTTGAAGTGCACTTGCCTCACCAACTTCGCCCCTGACACGATTGAGGGTATCGGCACTAGGGTTGCTAGAAAAAAATTCCATTTGCTGGTGTAGAACTCTTGAAAACTCATCATTCATAGCATAAGCTGGAGAATAATGGGCCACTCTACCGTAGTTCTTCATAAACCTCATTTGGATATCTTCTAAGTATGAAAACGGGATTCTCCCTGCACAAACAGAAAATGGAACATAGCATGACAATTCAAACAGCACATAATTGCTCAGATGGTTTTTATATATATAAGTTCTACTTGTTATTTATTGCTGTGGGAGAGACAAATATGCTAATCTTTACCAACAGATTTTATAGTTCAAAGGTTTTGAAAAGAAAGTTGGAAAACAGCACAGCATGTAGCACTATAAACGATTGAACTGAGGGTCCTATATGTGAAATGATCATTCGAAAAACACTAGTCTACACTGCACTTTCTTTTAGTGGTGCAAGTAGTTTTTGGTACTAACAAGCTATAAAGAGCAAAGCATTCAATATTCTCTGATAGATATTTAAAGCCTCATAAAGTTAAGAGGTCACTCAAATATGGACATATATCTTTCATCAACATGGTTTTTAAGCATCTACTACTTGCTAATAAAATTTTTGTTTCCCAATACATACTTGCTAATACATTAAAACAGGCTGCTGATTGCCTGATCCCATGGTTGGAAAATATGTGGCCCCATTGAAAGGAAACAGAACTGAAAAGGTTCTAGAGCACAAGAGTCAATAAACTTTAAGAAACACAATAAATTTTAAGAAACAAAATCTTGAAAATCTCAGTCGGAATGGTGGATCAGATGGGAAATCACTCAGAGGATAGAGGTAGAATGAGACCTAAGAAAACCCTGGATAGCAGCTCATCAAAAGAGATTTGAGTATACGGACTTAGTTCAGACATGATTTATAACAAGGCACAATAACGTTGTTTGATCCATATTGCTGATTCCACCAAGTAGAATAGGATTTTGTTGTTACTTTTTTATGTAGACTATATAGGACCATAATAGGTAATGAAAGACTACAAAATTTATCAGGTGGCCGCCATAAAAAAAAGCAAAGAAGGTTGAGGTTCACACTTGACACAAAGGATATCCTTTTGTGCTTCAACACCACATATAACTTTTCAAGGAAAACTCGATATATTAAAAGACTCTTATATGGGAGGATGGCACTAGGCCTCCAGCTGGCTCTAGAAGCCTTGCAAGAAATTGTGTTTGGCTGTCCGGCAAGAGACTATCCTCTAATTTAAGGAGCAGAGGTCAGAAGAATAGCAGACGAATAATATGAGGAGCTGTGTGATCTATTGATTCTAGTAAAACAATTCTGGGACAGTCTAACGGTTTAAAGCAAGACTAGGTTTGATAGAATATCCTGCATTATGGCATTTTATCTTGTTAAGTGTAGTATTTTAGTCAATATCGGCAACCTACTGCAACATAGGGTTAGAGCATGTTCTAAAAACTTCACACAGCTCCTAAAGCTACAGATTTCACTCCTGAGTCCTGACAGTTTCCCGATGGAAAGGAGCCTTTCAAAAGCATAGTTAGTTTAAGATATCATGCTAGTGCACACCACATTTAACCAATTTGAACAGAGTGGGAGATAAGGATCAAATCAATCAAGCACAGCAAACCAAGAACAATAGAGAAACTCATACTGTCTATCAAAGAACACGTCATCAGCGTTGTAAACAAATCTTGAAAATATCTCTCCCGATAACGATGAACAGATACAGAAACAACATTGAACTTGATTGACAGCCTTTACACAAATTTCGAGCCTCTCAAATAGATCCTAAGCTTATGCAGAGGAAGCAACACTATTAATCTCCCAAAACGAGTTCAAACTAGTGAAATACTAGGTTTTCACCAGAAGTGAATTGGATCATACAACACGAAGTATAAGAAGAAAAGAAAGAGTTCAGGACTCACTTCCAAAGGTGTCGTTGGCCATGCAGAGGTATGAGAGACCATCGGATCGGAGTATGTGGAAGATGTAGCGATCCTGAGAGAAGCAGAGCCTGGACTCGGCCTCGGCCGGGAGCTTCTCCAGGATGCGGCGTGCCACGGCGCCAGTATTCCCGGTGACAGCGCTGAACTCCGCCAGCACCACTGTGCCCCTGGCCACCAAGGCATAGAGGATCGCCATCGCGCAAAACCGCCGACTATAGAACTTTCTAGAAGGTTATCGGTTCCCTTTCCTATTCCTCCTTCTTCTTCTGGTTCCCCTTTCTAGCTAGATCTTCGAGTCCTAGGTCCCAATCCCATGGGTGGAACCACCACGCTGTTATCAAAACGAAAACGTTGAAATGGCTCCTATTATTTCCCGTTTTTCTCTTTTTTTTTTCTTTTTTTTTTTTTTTTACCGGGGTTGAGGTAATATAAAATAGAATTGAATAATTTTAATTTTTAACAGATGGCCTAAACCACCACCGGGGATTCCAGGGCGGGGAAAGATTAAAGATACAGATTGAGAATTGAGATTACAGAGAGTCAGAGATTGCGAAGCCACGCAACGCAAGTTACTCGTTGTTGGCTGCGGCTCATTGGTCAATCATCACTGTTGGCTTTGACTGTCGTATAATTTATAAGTAATTTTCTTGAAATCCAACTTGTTCATCAGTGCTACACTCCGGGACGATGTCTGGTCTTACCTACAATTCAATGTCAATCATCTAATTTTCATTGGTTTTTGTTTAAGTTTTTTTTTTGTGACCAAGAATAACAAAGAAAAGAAACAAAACTACACTACAGACAAGTCTGCATTGATAATTGCACAAGAACATCATCTGGTCGAAGGATTTCCAAGTAAAGACCTTCACCATGAGCACCTCTCTTGGCTAACTTGTCAGCCACAGCATTTCCTTCTCTAGCCACAATGGAGAATTCAACATCCCAATCAAGAAGAAGAAGCTCTTGGATCTTCAAAATCAAATCCCTATTTGTGCCATTATCACAAGCTTGATGGACAGCAAAGTAAAGCATCAAGAGAATCAGTCTCGCAAATAACATGTTTTAAACCACACTCCCAAGCAAAAACAAGACCCCTCTAAAGAGTAAAAATCTCACATCTGTAAATATCCCAAGGCGAAAGACTCCCTAAGTAACCTTTTATCCAATCACCATGGTGATTTCTAATGGCACAACCAAAACCAGCAAGATCTAAGTCTTCTAAGACACTTGCATCACAGTTAACCTTGGTAAAATCCACACTCGGAAACTGCCAATTGATATTCAGGAAGTTGCAATCAGTCCAATTTCTCCAAAGCCCCCAGTTCTTCAAATCCGCAATTGATTGCTTAATACAAAGCACCACTTTAGTTGTAGTCCAATTATTAAGATGATTAAAAACCTCAATATTTCGGTGTCTCCAAATCCACCACAAGACTAAGCAGAATGAGAAATTACTATTAATTGCAACCTTCTTGAGAGAGTTTAGATTAATACCTCCACGAAAAAAGGAAGAAGGATTAAACCCCATATGCTGCTCAGAAGCAACAAGACCACGCCGGTGCCTAAAGACATTGGTGGGGAGCGCATTATGGATACATTACCAAACCAAGAATTTGACCTTTTCAGGAATCTTGCTTCTCCATAGCCAATTCCAATTAGATTGCTAGTTCCACATAAGTTTCCTGTTCAAGAGCCAAAAGTAGTCTGCTCTGGCAGAGTAAATCAAAGAAGGAGAGATGCCCAATACCAACCAGCATCAAGATTGGGATTATGAAAGGGACGAAGACCAAACAAAAGAGACTTGATATCATCATTAAGAGGGGTAGCCAGAGCATTAAGATTCCAGGAATCATTAGACCAAAGATCAACAAGAGAGAGGTGAGAATCCGAGATATGCACATAAGGGATAAGATGGGAAAGCTTACCAAGATAGGTCCAAGAATCAAACCAAACCGATTGAGACAAGGAGTCAATGTTCCAAGTGAATCCTTCTCTAAGGTGATTACAAGAACCAACAATACTTTTCCAGCAAAGGGATGTATCGGGGGGAAGCTTGAGGTTCAAGTCCATAGAATTCTTCATATATTTTTTCCTCAACATATCCACCCAAAGCTTGTCAGGGAAATGAAACAAATGCCAAATTAATTTGCTAAGGAGGGATAAATTAACAAGCTTTGTGTCCCTAAAGCCTAAACCACCATAAGACTTAGGGGAAATCAACAAATCCCAATTCAACAAAAAAAAAAGCCCTTTATTATTAGACTGCCCGCTCCAAAGGAAGCTTCTGATAATAGAATCAATTTTCTGACAAGCATAAGAAGGAAGCAGCTGAACTTGCATCTGATAAATTGGCAAAGCTGAAACCACCGACTTAATAAGACACATTTTGCCAGCCTTGTTAAGGAGTCGCCCCTTCCAACTAGTAAGGTGCCGATGAATGTTATCAATGATCTCATTAGCAATCGCTCTATTAACTCTAGCATGACCCAGGTTTACTCCAAGATATTTACTCAAGTTTTGGGTAAAACGAATACGAGAAACTCTTATAAAAATCTCTCTTCTAGTAGAAGAAACATTCTTAGAGCAGAGAGCTTTGGACTTGTCACAATTAACCTTCATCCCGGAAGCTTTGCAAAAAGAATCAAGGACCTCCATCACCAACGCTACTTGATTCCTGGTGGCTTTGCAAAAGAGGAAAAGATCATCAGCAAACATAAGATGAGATATTCTAGGGCCACCCCGTGAGACAGCAACAGGCTACCAATCACTCTGGACAACTTTATGAGAAATACATGAAGCGAGTCTCTCCATGCACAACACAAACAAATAGGGTGACATAGGATCCCCTTGTCTTAAGCCCTTTTTAGGATTAAAGCTATCCAATCTAAAACCATTCCATAAAATAGATAAGGTAGAAGAGCACACACAATTCATAATTAAATTGATGATAGATGGCGGGAAACCGAAAAGAGAGAGAGTTTGGCTAAGAAACCTCCAATCAACCCTGTCATAGGCTTTCTCCAAGTCAATTTTGAAAACAAGGACACATTTCTTTGATTTAGTCTTCTTCATGAAGTGCAAAACCTCTTGAGCAACAATGATGTTATCTGGGCAGCCACGACCGGGAATAAAACCACCCTAGTGAGGACCAATGACATCACCAAGAAAAGGGCGCAACCGATTCACCAAAACTTTAGTGATACTCTTGTAAACAACGTTACATAAGCTGATGGGGCGAAAATCTTTCATTTTGCTAGGCGCTTCTACTTTAGGAATAAGGACAATAAGGGTGTCGAAGATGGAAGCGTCTAGAGGAGATCCGGTGAAAGCAGCCTTCACAATGTTCCAAACATCATTACCCACAAGCTCCCAATATTCCTTGAAAAAGAAGGCATGAAACCATCTGGCCCAGGCGCTTTGAAAGATTTCATGCTCATAACTGTTCTCTTGACTTCATCCAAAGAGATTGGTTCAGTGAGTTTGAGGTAAGCCTCAACACTAAGCCTTGGGAGAGGGATATCATCAAGGGCAGCAATATTAATCTCTTCTCTAACTGAAAAGAGATTTTGAAAAAAAACATTTGCTTCAGCTTGGACAGCAGTAGCTTCAGTTACCCAAGAACCATCTTCAGAAAAAATGCCAAGAATCTTGTTATTCTTACGGCGCAAAATAGTTTGCAAATGAAAAAAACTTGGTATTACGATCACCAAATTGAACCCACTGTTCCCTCGACTTCTAAAACCAGAACATTTCTTCTTGAAGAAGGATCCTATTATATTAAGCAGAAATCTCCTTTTCTTTTTCCCAAAGATGAGGACTCGTGTGAGATCAAGAGCTCTTTGAATATCTGCGATTTGCTCTTCTAAGAATCTCTTACGAATGAACACATTACCAAAAATTTCCCTGTTGAATTTCAAGGCACCCTTCTTTACTTCCAAAAGACTGCTAGGAACATTTGGCGAACCCTTTCGCCAAGCCTCATGAACAATAGTAGAGAAAGAAGGATGACTAGTCCATGCAGCCTGGAACCGGGACGGTTTACTACCCTTCTGCACGGGAGCAGCCGCTTTGTTGTGAAAGAGGAGGGGACAATGAGGAGTGAAGTCTCGCAAGAACTTCAGTATAGGCGTCCGGATAGAGACTCAAAGAGTCTTTGGTTAAAGAGCACCCTGTTAAGCCTTTTAGCAATATCTCTACCACCTTTAACTCTTCTAAACCAGGTGAAAGATCTAGCCACATCACCCAGATCAAGCAACTCACAAGAGCTAATAACATTGGTAAAATTAACAGCTCTAGATGGAATGAACTGCCCACCTCTAACTTCACAGGGATGGCTAATCTCGTTGAAATCGCCACAAGCCAAGCGTGAGACACACTTTGAGCCAAATTGAGCAAGTGAAGACCAAGTTCTACTCTTTTAGAGGGATTGGGGTTACCATAAACAGCACTACATAACCAAGTGTTGTTCCCATTTATGATCTCCACAGTAATGCATTGCTCCATAACATTAAAAACTCTGAATTGATCAAAATCATTAGAAGCCAGGAACCAAATTCCCCCACTTTGACCTTGAGCTTCAACCACCGAGAGAGGAAAATAACCTTAACGATTCCAAAAAACCCGCAAGTTTTCAAATTGAACATGGGTTTCTAAAAGAACAAAAATAGAAGGATGATACTTTCTAACTAAATCTTTACAATGAACACGAGCCATTTTGTTAGAAGCTTCCCTAATGTTCCAAAAAAGAAGATTAAAACCAGCATAATCCATAAAAAAGATGATGAAAATAAGATGGGACCAACCAAAAAGACAACCAACACAATCCATAAAAAGGAAAAGAGAAGGTAGAACGAAGCAAAATCACTTGAAGGTGACTGTATCCTCTGACTGAGCCTTTGCCGGCATAACTTGTCGAGGAACTCCCAATGAATCTCCATCTTATTCCTTTCGGCACACATCAGAAGGGGAGTTTTGAAGAGATACTGGGCGAGTTCTCTTTCTTGCCAAAAAGGTGAAAGGAGTTTTAGCCTCAATTGAACTCTTGCTAGAAGAAGGACCATTAGAATTGGGTATGGGCTGAGGTTGTTTCTTCACAAGAGAAGGCCCACTTTTTTTCTTTGGAATAGCCTTATTCATCACAAAACCCTTTTGGGTTCTCTTTTTCTTATCAGCCCAGTAGCAATAGGCAATTTAGTCTTACCATTCTTTTTTTTTAACTTGGGTCCATTCCCCACAATTCAAATCTTCATGAATCACGCCCTCATCATGCAACGTAACTGCTGGAGGGTCATTAATGACCGGATTCCCCGCATCAGGTGTGTGATTCTTTCCTCCCAAATCTTGATTTGAATTTGGCTGTTGATCACACGGCGGTGGTGTAACAACCGCCGGAGCTGAATGAGAGTGTTTGGAGTTGCAGTCAGCCTCCGTGTGACCAAAGCATCTACAATGACCACATATGAGTTCCAAGTTTTCATAGTGGACCTGGTAGACATTACCATTGATCTCAATCTCATCTATGACAAGATTGTTTAAGTCAATTTGGACACAAGCACGAGCAAATTTTCCACACTCAGCTTCCTTGGTCGCCACATCTATTTTGATTGGGTTTCCCACAGCCGCAGCAATACGACGCATGACCTTTTCTTGATAAAATAAGATGTTCAACCCTTCGATACGAATCCATACGAGAGTTGATCCGAAAGATGGTTCACAAGGTCTGAAAGAAATTGACCAAGGCTTTACTGCCAAATAAAATCTATCAACCATCCACGGTCCTCCAGTCAGCACTTTGTCTCTATCTTCCCTTAGATCGCACTTCACAAGGAAATAACCATTTCCTACTTCTAGAATTTCATATCCACCGCGCAAACGCCATATGTGTTTTAATCTATGTGCAAGCACAGAATAGCAAATTCTCTTACCGAGTACCTTGATCACAATGGAGTCAATATAAGGTTCAGCAAGAACGTTGAGTCCCTCCTCCGAAAAGATCACTTTTGGTCTGGTAGAACTTCCATCTTTGCTTGTCATCGCGGCTAGGCGGTCGCCGTCCAAGTCATCTTGCATGACAAAAGGTTTGGGTGTAACCATCCCAACAACCTTGTCTCTGAAGGAGACTTTAAGCGAAGAAGAAGAGACATGTTTCCCATTCTCAGTATTTCCCTCCGATACACCGAAAGCAAACCCACCCCCCTCACCCCCTTATCTCTTCCTCCGGCATGGCCAGTAATCTCACCGTGTTCTACCCTCGAAGACTCTTTCGCGCTCTCTCCTCCGCTCATTCTCTTTATTCTCTCCAGTTGTTTTGATAAATTGTTTCATGGTTTTTGTTTAAGTTGATTAAGTTAATTACATCCTGATAGCTATGGGGGATCAATTATTAGATATGAGTTATAATAATTATGCTCAAATTTTAACCATAATTTTTTTTAAAATAAAATACCTCTGTAAGTACTCATAGAGCCCGGGGCATGCCAACAAAGATTGGTTCAGTTGATAAGGAATCGGCTCATAACCCATAAGGTCGTGAGTTCGAGTCCCGCCATCGATGTAAGGACCTTGTTGATAAGCGATCTGTAAGTATTTTTGTAAGCGTTCATAGAGCCTGAGGGCATGCCCTAGCCTTGGTGAGCCCGGGGGTATAACTCTATGAGCCATGAGGACATTGGCCTCAAATAAAATTCCATCTCAACAACTAAACCAACTACCGGTGAAGAAAGATGAAAAAGAAAAGAAAAGTAAGAAAGAAATAAAAAGGAAAATTTGAAATTATGTTGTCGCAAATGAAAAAGAGGCCCAACCAAAATCATTTGACGGTCTCTGAAACATAACTAAGCCCAAAGGAAAATGAGAATATAAAAACAAAAATATACATCTATTTTTTAATCAAATTTAATTAAATTTTTATTGTTCACATATTTTTTAATATTTTTCTCAAAGTAAAAACATAAGTAAAATAAATAGAAATTCATATATATAACTAATAGAATTTTATGTTTATCATGAATAAATTTTTATAAATGTTACGAATTTTGGTTTATATGATCTTGTATATTTTTAATTGGTTCACATTACTCAAAAAAAAGACAAGATATTGATATAATAGTAATAGTAAGTATACTCCTATTCTTATTTTTTACCTTTTTATTTATTAGTTTTTATTTTGATTATATATTTCTGTTCATGTCAACTATAAAAACATGCTTATACTAACTATAAAAATCTGTTCATTATAATTAGAAAATTATGTTCAAACATTATTTTAAGTTTATTTGATTCTTCTCTTATTATTCATGTCATCTATAAAAATCTATTCATGTCACAAATGTATTTCTGTTTATTTTAACTTTTTATTCATGTTCGTTTTTCTTCTTCTCCTCCTCCTCATCTTCTACCTCATCTTCCTCTTTCTCAATTTGAATTTAATCTATGTAGAAAAAATTGATGATGATAATGAAAACAATGACAATACACAACAAAAACGAAGAAGAATCGGCGAAAAAGAAGAAGGAGACAGCGCCGACAATGGTAACGATGGCACATCAGAAAAAAAGGAGAAGCAGCAGCGGCGAAAAAAAAGACGACAACGTTGATGATAACATAGACGCATAAATGTGTACACGGCAGAAAAGAAGGAGGAGGAGGAGGAGAAGGAGGAGGAAGAAAGGAAGAAGAAGAAATGAAAAAAAAATTATTGAGGAAAATGAAGAAGAAGAAGTATGTGGATCTGAGACGTGAGAATGGTACACGCGTTTAAGGTGAGAGTGGTAGTGTATGACTTAGTTAAACTTAGTTAGTGATAATAAGTGTACACGTAGCATTACCGAAACAAGAAAAGATCAAATTATAACATATAACATTGTTGCAAATAGGCCCTTAAAACTAATTTGCGAGGTTAGGATTTAGAGTTGATAAATCAGTTTTAAGGGTCTATTATCCCAATTTTTAAATGATTAAGGGTCAGATTGAAATTTTCGAATCATTAGAGGTGAATTTGTCCAAATTGAAAATGATCAGGGATCAATTGGATGTTTACTCTAAAAAATAAATTTTAAAAAAAGAGAACAAAAACAGCATAACTATGGCACTGAAAAAAACAGGTAAGAGTATATTAGAAATTAAAGGCTAAAAGTCTAAAATTGTTAAATAATAATAATAATAATCAAATAGAATAAAAAAATTTCAAACCCATAATGTGAAATATGATGGGAGGAAACATGCGTCTCTTAGTGCGACATTTCGTTACGATCTTTAGTGTTTCTTAGAAATGAAGTTTTACAGTCCGCACATGAACATGTGTTTTTTTTGTGCAACATTTTTTTCAAATGTTTTCATTCTTGTCCAATCCAAATGAATCATAATAAGTATCGAAAATCAATTCATTTCTTTAATAGGAGATGACTAGAATTTTTTGTTGCAGAAAGATTGAAATCTTTAGTAATTTTTACAACAAAATCATCGTAGAAAACTATAGTCAAACTCTAATCCTGAACTAATGGCAAGAACATACAATTGCTATTGAATTAGAATATATAATTTCCAATATGCATATATATCAAAAGATAAATGCCAAAAAAATTCTTTGAAGGAAAAAAATAAACAATGGAAAAGAGAGTACAAAAGTATTAACACCGACCGGAGATATGACAGTGATGTCAACCTGGGGTTAACTGTGATTCACTATGTGAGAAGTTGCAAGGCTACGCAAGGTGGGGCGATACCAGGAAAATACAAACATAAGGCGGTGGCCTATAGGGCTGTCAAACGGACGGGTCTGACCATTTAGGTCCGGCCTGTTTAATCCGATTTTATACGGGTTAAAACTTTTTAGTCCGGCCCATTTATGGCTAGCTCGACGGGTAAATGGGTTAGCCCGTTTAGTTAATTAATTAATTATTTTAAAAAGAAAAATTTTAAATAAATTAAATAAACGGGCCAGCCCGTTTAGTTTGCGGGCTAGCCCGTTTAAGCTTGGATTTTTTTGCGTTAAACGAGTTAGCCCATTTAAGCTCGAATTTTAAACGGTCCGGACTCAAAGACAAAAACCCTTCCGTTTAGACAGATAAACGGGCTGACCCGACGGGTTTGACCCATTTTGACGGCCCTAGTGGCCAATACGAAAAAGACGCAACGGAGACGACAACATATAAGTTAAACGCATCAAATATTCACACTCTCTTTTATACCACTATCTAATAATTAAAATACCTGGAGTTTGCCACAGATTGTGCCTTTTGAACATAGTCGTGGCAGGGTGACATGTTTTTCAAAATTTGTTGCATCCCGTCCCGGATTTTGGATTTTGATCCGTAATTGAATGTTGCAAATTCTATAAAAATTTTGTTTTAGTGCTATTTGAATATTATTGTCCAAACGGTGTAAATTGATAAATTTTCGCTTCAAACCAATTATATTGGTAACACGAAAGAAACATATGCTTTTAAACAATACAATTTATATTTTTCTCTTTAAAAAATATTTTAATATAATAAATAAATGAAAAGATATTAGATGTATCATTGTACACTGTATACAACATTTAGTAAAAGGAAAAATGTAAATTTTAATTAAAAAAAATGTAAATTTCTATGCTAATATTCATATTTTTCTGTATTACTAAATATTATATATAATGATACATGTAGATTTATTCTTCCAATATATTTGTAAAATGAAAAATATTATTATATCAAATATTCAAACATTAAATTATCTTAACTTTCGTAAAAAACATTCTTAAAAAATTATTATAATTTTTTTTTCGTTATAAACTTTCCCAAATAAGGCCAAGCTGTGGAAGTGGTCAAGGGTAAAACTGTGAACACAGAGTAATTGTGTTTGTGTGTATGAGTGACGCAGCCAGGAAGGCAACCCACTCCCTCCCAACTCCCAAGTCCCACCCCTCTCCATTTTCCTTATCCTGAATGTATCTGCGTTCTCTCTCCTTTGTCTTCTTTTCTCTGTTCAGTATTCTCCCACAACAGAAACACAAACCCATTCACTTTGTCATTCTTTCTCGTTCTAGTCTTTAGTCTTTACCCTTCTCTCTCAAAGCTAAAGAAAACCCTAGCCGTCGCCCTGGCCTTCTCACTGCCACCGCGCACCATCGCACGTTCGTCCCGCCACCCTAGCCTCCAACGCCTCTTCTCAAGCCGCCAGCAGCCACCATCTCGTCGCGAGCTCGTCTCCTATTGAAAGCCTGTCATCGTAGCCGCCTGAAATCTCGTCGTCTGTCGCGCCTGCACATGCTCATTGCCGGTGTTACTCCCACTCGGCTCTCCTTCATACTCTGCACGTCTCGGCTTGTCGCTTGAAGGTAAGTAATTTATTTTTTCTTGCTTTTTTTTTGTTGAGAAAACAACCAACGTGAGAATTATTTAGTTAAAATATTGGTTTTGATTTTTGAAAGTGTTCAGTATGATTTAGTTAACTATTTTTGCTTTAGGTAATTTATGTTTTGTTGCTTAGTTTAAAAATTAGTTAAGTTGGTCACGCTGCATTAGTAAGTTTATACAGTAATCTGTTTACTGGTAGTTGTTGCATATATATCAGAGGAATGCATTCAGTGCGTTCATTTTTAATTTGCTTGGGCCTTGGATAATGAGTACTACTCTGCTTGTTGCTTTTGAATTCATAGGGA
>JASCZI010121201.1:0-12068 GCA_036250425.1 Stylosanthes scabra | reverse complement strand
ATTTATATGTGGCTACATAGTTGGATTTAGAAGGTCATGGAGAGTCTCTTTGGTGGTATTCTCGGTCACCCCATTAACAATGTTTTGTGGCATAGTCTACAAAGCAATTTATGGTGGTCTAACAGCAAAAGAAGAAGTAAGATAAAAGTTCAAATAAGTTTTTAGTTCCTATAAAATACACTCATTCTGGTTTTAGTCAGTGTTCACATTTATTTTATTTTTTTATCCAACAATATCTAAATGTGATTTAATTATAACAGTTTCTGTTGTTATTTCTTCTTTTCTCTTCCTCCTCGTCTATACTCTATACTTTAGTCTAACCAAACCCCGGCCCACCATCTTCGATCACCTTCAATAGTGCCACCAAAACTCCCAAAAACAAGCTTGCACATACACCTCAACACTATGTCATCAGCCCCTGCTTGATTTGTCTTATTGCCACCATTATTGAAGCACTCCTCGAGCTTGAATCCATAATGCCTAAGTCCTTTTCTCCTAATAATAAGCTCACCCTCCAGAATCCATGTCCTCTTCAACCTCAATTCATTCTAAACCTAAAACCTCCACATCCTCCGCTGAAGTAGATCGTAAATAAAAATATAGTAATATTACCAGCTAAGTGATTTCAAACCTGATTTAGGGTCGTCCTGATGAACATGTCACCACTTAGTGGGATTAATGTAACAAGTATACAAATAATGATTTATTTTTTTTTTTTGGACCGAAAAATCAAATTATAGTTATCAAATTGAAAGAAATATAAAAAGTTATCTAAGATTTAGATAAAAAACACAATAAATATTATTTAAACAATTTTAATTTTGTGTACACATTTTATTTCTAACATGTATTTCATTATTATTTAAACAATTTTTTTTTGTAATTTAATCTCATGTTTATTTTTTGTGTGACAATTTTAATCTCATGTTTATTTTTTTTACATATTTAATAAATAAAATAATAAATCAATATGCATTAATACACTAATATTAATGATTTTAATGTTATGTCTAAACATGTTCTTCGTACTTTATATATATATATATATATATATATCAAGGCTTCTTACAGGAAAGCTGGTGCTATAGCAGAGCAAACGATCAGTTCTATTAGGACAGTGTTTTCTTTTGTTGCGGAAAGCCAATTGGCTGCAAAATATGCTCAACTACTACAAAAATCTTCCCCAATAGGCGCAAAAATTGGTTTTGCTAAGGGTGCAGGCATGGGCATTATCTATTTAGTAACTTATTCAACATGGGCCTTGGCATTTTGGTATGGCTCTATCTTAATTGCCAAGGACAAACTTGATGGGGGTGCAGCTATTGCTTGTTTCTTTGGTGTCAATGTTGGAGGAAGGTGTAGATCCCCTCTCTTCTATATCATACCTGTCCATGCTTTGTTTTTTGAAGCAAATGCTTTGTTGATTTTTAGTATTGGATGATTCCTGGTACAAGCCCTTCAAGAAAAAATTAACTTCACTAAATAACTAATTATTTGGTTATTAATAGAAAAAAAACTAATTATTAGATTATTGTTAAATAAATCTACTCATTTTTAAAAAAAGTTATATATCCTCTTACTCATTCTCACTTCTTTCTCCTTCTTGGTAATACCATAACTTCATCTCTCATCACCCGCTACCACTGCCATCCATATCGGTCCCACCCTTAAATTAATCGGCTAAGTTACATTGTCCATAGACTTTGTCTTCAAAGTATGTTATGAGTTTTTATTTGAGAGAAAAGAAATGGAATCTAAGGTTTTTAAGTACAAGAAAAGAAGTGGAAAAAATGTGGTTTGTGCTTTTCAAACCCTCTTTTATTTGAGTTTAAAATAAATCCGGGGGACTTTGAAGACTTATTCTTATTTTTAAAAATAAATAATAATAACAAATGGTTATATGATAATTTATTATTATAAATAAAAAATAATTTTAATTTAAGTATTAGAAAGCCGTCTCCTTTGAGAGAACTTGAAAATGAAGAGATGGGAGGGTTTTGAAAAATTAACAAAAATAGTAAAAAAAAAAATTAAGTATAAATATATAAAAAATATACGTGTGAGGGTTTCATATATTGATTTTTAAAAATATTTTGTACACAATGCTATTTAGCATTATTTATATTTGGATAAAGTTTCTTTTAAAATTGGTAGATTGAATAATTAAGAAATTAAATGTTTACTCACTCTTAAATTAAGATCATAATGGATTTATTTCTTTAGGTTTCGGATGTTCTGTTTTTAGGTTTCGGATGTTCTATTTCTAAAAAAATATAAAGTTGGTTGAAATTGCTTTAGGTTTTGGATGTTCTATGACTTCCATTGTGAATGTTCTATAAACAATAATTTTTTATTGACTAATTTGTTGGTTAGAAAATTATTAATTACCTATACTTTTCCTTTACCAATTCAATTATAATTGAACTCTCATTTTATCACTTCACTCATTTCTTTTTCTTTTTATTTATCACTCTTAAAACATATAAATCTTCATATGAAAAATTCAATTCCCTTCTAAAGTATGTTTGTTTATTTGATTGCTAGAGGTCTCGCATTGGCGCTGTCATATTTTGCACAGTTTGCACAGGGTACTGTTGCAGCAAGTCGTGTATTTTCTGTTATAGACAGAATTCCTAAGATTGATCCATATAGCCCTGACGGAAGGAAGCTTACTGTTGTTCGTGGTAGAATTGAGTTAAAAAATGTTAGTTTTGCATACCCATCTCGCCCTGATTCTCTGATACTTCATTCCCTTAATTTAGTCTTTTCATCGGCAAAAACTTTGGCACTGGTTGGTGCTAGTGGAGGGGGCAAGTCAACTATATTTGCTCTCATTGAGAGGTTCTATGACCCGATTGAAGGTAAGCTAGCATATCTAAAAAAATAACTATGAATTATGAACGTTAATGGTGCATAATATTGACTTTAAATTACGTTTTAAATAAATGGTTTTCTCCTTATCTAGGAAAATTTATCATTGTGTTATCTTTCAATATTATCTTTGTAGGGACGATAACCTTGGATGGCCATGATTTGAGGACGTTGCAAGTCAAGTGGCTAAGAGGTCAAATTGGGATGGTTGGTCAAGAGCCAATTCTATTTGCCACGTCCATATTGGAAAACGTGATGATGGGGAAAGATAATGTCACTAAGGAGGAGGCAATTGCTGCGTGCATTGCTGCAGATGCTCACAATTTCATATCTAACTTACCACTTGGCTATGACACTCAGGTGTAGTATATTCGGTCTTTCCAAAGAATTTTAAGAATTATGATTAATGATGTATTTTAACAATGAGGATGCAAGGTAGTGTTGAAACAGAGGTGGTAAGGAGGGGTTGATGGCTTGTTTGTATCTTGATGTGTTTCTTTATTTTATGTTTGTCTGGTTTGTAATTTGTATAGATTTATGCTTATATCTTGCTGAACCTTCCTTGAAGTTGAGTTCTGACTCTAATGATGTTTTGTAGTTTTATGAAATGCTTGTGGTAATTAAGTCCTCAAAGAAAACTAAATTTTAGGTACCCAAGATATACTTTGTTTGGTAATTTGCAAAACATCAGCCTATATTTAAGTATCACGACTTATTTAGTTTTTTTTTTTCTTGAAAAGATTAGAGTTTAATCTGCCAGAGTTTATGGTTTTGAGTCTTGCTTGGAAGTTAAGAAGTACATTATTTTTCTTATACAGGTCGGAGATAGGGGTACAAAACTATCGGGTGGTCAAAAGCAGAGAATCGCACTGGCTCGAGCAATAATCAAAGATCCTAAAATTCTTCTTTTAGATGAACCTACCAGCGCTCTTGATGCTGAGTCAGAGGCTGCAGTCCAACGCGCCATCGACAAGATTTCTGCAGGTCGAACAACCATTGTGATTGCTCACAGGATAGCTACTGTGAAGAATGCTCATGCCATCGTGGTCCTTGAAAATGGTACTGCCATTGAGATAGGTGACCATCGCCAGCTTATGGGAAAAGGTGGAACCTACTATAGCCTTGTCAAACTCGCTACTGAGGCCATATCAAAGCCTGTCTCTAATGAAAATGACATGCAAAAATCCAATGATCTTGCTATTCATGACAAATCAGTTGCTGATGTATCAAGATATGTAGCAGATATCTCAAGGCCTAAACAGACAAAATACTTTCAGGAGGAAAAAGGTGTAGAGATGGAAGATGAGCCAAACCAAAGGCCAAAAAAATTTAGACTTTCTGACATATTGAAATTGCAAAAGCCTGAGCTTTGGATGCTACTTTTAGGATTCTTTCTGGGTATGTTTGCAGGCGCTTTTCTATCTCTTTTTCCTTTGGTTTTAGGCATATCTCTTGGAGTATATTTTGACGATGATACTGATAAGATGAAGAGAGATGTTGGACACCTTTGTTTAGTACTTGTGTGTCTTGGATTCGGTTGTATTCTTTCCATGACAGGACAACAAGGCTTTTGTGGTTGGGCAGGATCAAAGCTAACATTAAGGGTTAGAAACCTCTTGTTCCAGTCCATCTTGAAACAAGAACCTGGATGGTTTGACTTGGATAAAAACTCGACTGGAGTGTTAGTATCAAGGCTCTCCATAGATTGTGTCAGCTTTCGTTCAATACTTGGTGATCGATTATCAGTCCTTCTTATGGGGTTGAGTTCGGCAGCCGTCGGTCTTAGTGTTTCCTTTGTCATCAATTGGAAACTAACCCTTTTGGCAGCAGCTGTTACTCCCTTTACTCTTGGTGCAAGCTATGTAAGCTTGCTTATAAATATTGGGCCACAAGTTGATAACAACGCATATGCCAAAGCTAGCAATATTGCTTCTGGTGCAGTGTCAAACATAAGAACGGTTACTACGTTTTCTGCCCAGGAACAATTAATAAAGTCCTTTGATCAAGCCTTATCAGAACCTCGAAGGAAATCATTGAGAAGTTCGCAGATTCAAGGTCTGACATTTGGATTCTTTCAAGGTGCCATGTATGGAGCGTACACCCTGGTTCTTTGGTTTGGTGCCAGACTTGTAGATCGTGACGAAGCCAAGTTCGGACATGTTTTTAAGATTTTTCTCATTCTTGTTTTGAGCTCATTTTCCGTGGGACAACTAGCTGGTTTAGCACCAGATACTTCTATGGCAGCCACAGCAATCCCCTCTGTTCAAGATATCATAAACCGGAGGCCACTTATAGGCAACGATAAGTCAAAAAGAAGCAAGAAAGTAGTGGATCGATCAAAGTCGTCTTTCAAAATAGAATTCAAAATGGTCACATTTGCATACCCATCTAGGCCTACTGTGATAGTGCTAAGGGATTTCTCTTTGAAGGTCAAAGGTGGAAGCACCGTGGCCTTGGTTGGACCGAGTGGATCAGGAAAATCAACAATCATATGGTTAATACAGAGGTTTTATGATCCAAATAAAGGACAAGTGATGCTAGGTGGTGTAGACCTTAAGGAAATTGATGTTAAGTGGTTAAGGAGACAAATGGCTTTAGTAGGTCAAGAACCAGCACTGTTTTCTGGGAGTATAAGGGAGAACATTACTTTTGGGGACCCAAATGCTTCATGGGCTGAAATTGAAGCAGCAGCAAAAGAAGCTTACATTCACAAATTCATTAGTGGGCTTCCTCAAGGTTACGAGACCCAGGTATATCCCCAAAATTATTCATTATTTTCGATCATGCTTTAACACTTTAACATGATAATTTGATTTTGAATTGTACTATTTGTTTACTATTTGCTTGATTTCCATGTTTTCTATACTAGGTTGGTCAGAGCGGGGTTCAACTATCAGGTGGCCAAAAACAAAGAATTGCAATAGCAAGGGCCATACTGAAGAAATCAAGGGTTCTTCTACTTGATGAAGCAAGCAGTGCTTTGGACTTGGAGTCTGAGAAACACATACAACATGCCCTAAAAAAAGTTTCCAAAGAAGCAACAACCATAATTGTAGCCCATCGTCTATCGACAATTAAAGAAGCTGACAAGATAGTGGTTATGAAAGATGGGGCAGTGGCAGAGTATGGAAGTCATGATACACTCATGAATTCCCATCGAAATGGTTTGTATGCTAGCCTAGTTAGTTCTGAGACCGAAGCCAATGCCTTTGCTTGACATTATTCTAGACATTGAAATATTGATTCTACACATATAGCCATTTGTCCAAAATCAGTTAAGACCAAATAGGAGGCCTTTAAATTGTTACGTCTCTTTCAAATTATATGGAATATATTCGTACTTAATTTTATTTTTGCACCTAAAAATTTTATGAATTCTTCATAAATGCACACCATGAGGGATGAACAACACTTATGTTTGAAGAAGAGAACGAGGGAGGACAAGGGGTAGACAAGGAGAGGTATTTTCAAAGGCACTGCAATGCTCAAGTTAGAAAATAATTAATATTAGAGTTAAATAAAATATAGAGAGAGTTGGTGAGCATATTTGTTATGAGTGGGTAGAGTGGTACCATGATATGAGTCAGCTATAGTCATAACAAATTTTCACTGACTTAGATATTGCACATGCTTGGTAATTGAGGTTTTACTTTGTTTTCTGAGTTATGTTTATTAATTATTTTCACTCGAGTTTATGGACGGATCAGTCACTTATGATTTGTTTTGCACTTTTGCACCTCCAGCCGGCATAATTTCACTACCGTTATTTTTAATTCTCAAACTGACACAAAACATTGTTAAATGTTAATAGGTTTTGTCCTGTTAACAATATAGAAGGGTTCGCTTAATGCCCCATTTCACAAAATACAGGATATATCTCTATGTATCTGTCAAACGCGTTTTGTGTCAAATACAACTATTTGTGCCTTTTCTTTTCTTTTTTCCCAATGTTTTTCTTTATTTCTCTTTTCGTTTTTCTTACTTTTGCTTAGCCTTTGTTTGGATATAAGAAGAAAAATAGAAGGAAAGAAAATGAGAGAAAAAAATGAAGAAAAAATTGAATTTTTTTATGTGTTATTTGGATGGGAGGAAAATGGATAGAAAGTAAATGAAGAGGAAAATTCTAATATCTAACATTAGTTGTAAATTAAAATATATTAATGTATTTAATCATATTTTTAACCTAAGAAATAGAAAAAAAATTTTATACTTTCAATATTTTTATATATAATAACTTTATGTGTACATCTATTTTATAAAAGGATAACTATTCTTTTAGTTACAAAGGTTTATGATTAAACTAAAATGGTCACTAATTTTTTTTTTTTTTATCAAAATGATCTCTAAAATTTTATTTGTGTTTAAAATTTTCCCTTTTAATGATTTTGCCCCTCTCATTAATTTTTAAAAAATAACACAAATAGGGAGCTCAGCATCAAGCCCCCTTTTCCCTTAATGCACAAGGAACCCTAGCCTTAGAATGAAAAGTTAGAAGTCATAACCTACAACCACCACCGTTGTCTTCGCTGGTCTCGTCCTTGCCATTATCTGTTGTGTCCATCCTCATCTTCGTCGTCGTCGCTGACATCGCATCCAACCACCACCCTTGTCTCTTTGTCACTGTCTTTGACATCGCGGAGGCATTTTCAGTGGTGCTAAATCAGAAACCCTAAATCAGAAAAATCAATCTCCCATCTTCTTCATCGCTGTCGCATTCCGATTCTGACAGCCAAGCTCACCAACTCAGTCACATTCAATACATCGCATTCCAGGCTGTTCCTCTCCTCAGATTCTAGTAGGTGTTCCTCTCCTCTTTGATCTTTTCTCTGTTTTCATTTTGATGGTGGATGTGCTGTTCCTGCTGCTGGTGTGTTGTTGGTTACTCCTCTGTTCCTCTATGTGATGATCTATTCTCTTATGGTATATTCACGTCTCTCATGTGTTCGACACAATGTTTCTGAGGACCTTCTCATGCTCATAACATGTCAACAATCAACTTCCTTACTGCAATCTGCAAACTTTATTTAAATGCATCTCTTATAGCTCTATCTCAAATTGGTTCATGCATAACCTAAAGCAACACTACAATCATTCATATAGATAAATATAGGGGGTATAAACCTAGAGTTTTTTAGTGGGGTTGACGACTTTGTTGTGCATGCTTTCAGTCTAGAGGAATGTAGGGTTGAAGGTGTGTCTAGGTGCCCATGTTCTAAGTGTCGGCTAACAAAGTGGGTAGAGAGGAAATGACGCTTCACTTGTATCGAAATGAATTCATGGCTGGGTATGGGGTGTGGATCGGGCATGGAGAGATTGATGATCTGAGAGTTAATTGTGTGATGCTAAGGGAGAATAGGGTCGACCGGCGTGAGAGAAAGGTTTACGAGGAAGATATGAGGGTCAATACGGAAAGGGTGAACTGGGAGGATAATATGGCAAGGTATAATGAGATGATAACTGATGCGTTCTGTGAAGAAAACATGACGATGAAGATGAGGATGAGGAACCAAACCCGGAGACGGTTAAGTTTTATAATTTGTTAGAATCTGATGCAAAGCCATTATTTGATGGTTGTGCTCACTCGAAGCTGTCAGCCCGTGTGAAAATGATGAGTATAAAGGTTGAGTCTAACCTTATGCAAGAATTGTTTGATAAGTTTATTCTCTACTATAGAAAGTTATTGCCTGAAGCTACTGGGCATCCCTGGAATCACTATGAGGCAAAAAAGTTAGTGTCGAAACTAGGATTAAGTATCGTTAAGATTGATTGTTGCGCAAATGGGTGTATGTTGTACTACAAGAACGATGATGGTCTAACTTCTGGCAAGTTTTGTGACGCACCGAGGTTTAAGGCGGAGATGGTCAGGGTTGGAAAATAGAGGCCTATGAAGAGAGTACCCTTAAGAAGAATGCACTACTTGTTCATCATCAATATCATCATCCCAAGGTTGAAGAGACTATATGGATCCATGATTTTCACACCCCACATGATTTAGCATTACAGGAATAAAGAGATGACATAGTTCTGACCCATCCATTGCACGGAAAGACATGAAAGTATTTTGATTTCAAACACCCTAACTTTGCGAGCGAGCCTAGGAATGTTAGACTAGCCCTGTTCTCTAACGGCTTCGCACCAAACTCTAATTTTGGGAATACTTATTCATGTTGGCCTGTTGTGGTAACACCATATAACTTACTGCCTGACATGTGTTTGAAGGAGCCATATATGTTTTTAAGTTGTGTGGTCCTTGGTCTAAGCAACCCTAAAGCAAAAAATGATGTCTTTTTGCAACCGTTGATAGGCGAGTTGAATAAAAAAAGGAGCATTGGGGTGGAAACATATGACATTGCTTCCAAGAGAAACTTTTGAATGTACGTTGTGCTGACGTGGACTATTAACGACTTGTCTGCATATGGTATGCTGTCAGGCTAGTCCACATAGGGTAGAGTGTGGTGCCCCATTTGTATGAAAGATACAAAATCATTCTGGCTAAATAA
Source organism: Stylosanthes scabra (assembly GCA_036250425.1). NCBI lineage: Eukaryota > Viridiplantae > Streptophyta > Magnoliopsida > Fabales > Fabaceae > Stylosanthes > Stylosanthes scabra. The sequence continues at coordinate 2,697 of JASCZI010121201.1, read as the reverse complement.
CGGGGGTAAGAATTCATGGTTTGATTGTCAAGAAGATTCCTCGGTCCTGATCATGCATATTGACTAAACAAGGATTCCTTCACGAAAGATAAAGTAGAGCAAGAAGAAGCACCATCAAGGTTGAGTGGGTAAGAGGTCTGGTATTGGGTTAGTGGTTTAACAATGATTAAAGAAATCGAGAAAGTTGTGAAAGCACCAGGATATGGAAGAGAACATAATTGGACAAAGAAAAGCATTTTTTTTGGGAGTTACCGTATTAGAAGGACAACTTAGTTCGATTTTTCTTAGATGTGATGCGCATAGAAAAAAATGTATTCAATAATATCATGCATACTGCGATGGATGATGATAGAACCAAGGATAATAATTAGGATCAGTTCGATTTGGCAGAATTGTGCAGACGTTCTGAGTTAAGTCTAAAGCAGTTAGATACTGGATGTTGGTCTAAACCAACATCCGCATTTGCTCTAACACCACAGCAAAGACAGAATGTATGCAGATAGCTCTAGAGTTTAAGATTTCTCGAAGGGTACACATCTAATATGGGAATATGTGCACAAATTGGGCAAGGTAAGCTAGGTTAATTTAAAATTCATGATTGCTACGTTTTCATGGAGACACTATTGGCTACAGCCTTTAGGGAACCACCGACCAATATATGGAAACCTCAACGAAAATAAGTGAGTTTTTTAGAGTACCGTGTGCTAGAGAGCTACGTGTTCAAGACATGTTGGTGCTGGAGAAAAACATCTCTTTGATAATATGTAAGTTAGAGCGAATATTCCCATCAGGTTTTTTTGATTTGATGGAGCATTTTCCAGTTCACCTTCCATACAAAGCAAGGTTGTGTAGGCCGATGCAATTTAGATGGATGTATCCGTTTGTAAGGTTAATTGGGTCGTTCAAACGAATGGTGAAGAATAGCAAAGGAAGCTTCATTATTTTAAACTTTCTACTTCTAGCCACACATTCAAACAAGGAGAATGACAATTGGGAGGAATGACGAGGCCATGTCGGAAATTTCCAATAGTGCCACCTTCTTTGTATTCATCCAGGAAGGGGTTTGTCTGGGTTCGAGCAGCGAATACTGGTTGGAAGAAAAGGAGAAGAGTGCTGCCCATCTACACATGCTGCTTAACTGTGAGCAAGTTTCACTGTTGTCGAGTCAACAACTTATCCTTTTAATTTTATACATTATTTATCAATCCTTTATCAAGAATGTAATTGACATAGTGTAAATTTCTCTTAGGATATTCCAATAATCCAACTCAGAGGGCACGATCGATCAATTCTTATCGTGGTTCAAAGATTACGCTTAGAATAAATTGTACGCCTCAACCATGTTCGAACTTGTTGCATTAAGTTGGGGACCAATGAATAGGGCCATAGTGTTTTTGATGTATGTTGTAAATGGTTACAAGTTCCATACTAAACAATCGTCAGAAGGGAAGAAGACGAAAAATACTGGAGTCTGGGTTAGGGGAGATTTAGGATCAAATGAGGGTGATTGGTATGGCGTAATGAAAAATATAATTTAACTTGAGTTCTTTTGTAGGACTACATACAGAGTGTTTATGTTCAAGTGTGAATGGTTTGGTCCACGTTCGCGTCAAGGAACCCAAAGACACAAGGATTATAACATAACTGAAGTGAACACCAGCAAGAAATACCAAGTTGATGAGCCAATCCCGGTCAGGTTGGTCCCTAAAATTGAGCCACCCACCAATTCGCTAATTGAACCCGAAATCATTTACATTCGTACGGATAGTGTACAACGAGAAGACATTGATGAGGAAGTTTTGGAAAATGAACTTGAAGAAGATGAGTTGTTGGATGCCGCAGAATCGTCCAAGGATACATAACAAAGATTAAATCTATCGGATAATGAATAGGGTAAATTTGCAATGACCGTATAATAATAGGGGTTTTGGATTTACATTCGATTTACTTGCACATGTAATTGTTTCGCATTTACTGTGATATATACTATTTCTCATTTACTGCAATATATATGTGTGTGTGTGTCTTAGTTATGAGTGTTTTGTTTTTGTGCTAGTGGACACGGACGACCTCAGAATATGGTCTCTGCCACTTATAAACCAGATTCTACTCCATCCCCATCTATACCTGCCACCACACCTGGGACATTGATGTAGCTTGGGATGGGCCTTGTCGTTAGGGCTTAGGGCTTAGGGCTTAGGGCTTAGGGCTTAGGGCTTAGGGGCTTAGGGGCTTAGGGTTTAGGGTTAGGGTTTAGGGTTTAGGGTTTAGGGTTTAGGGTTTAGGGTTTAGGGTTTAGGGTTTAGGGTTTAGGGTTTAGGGTTTAGGGTTTAGGGTTTAGGGTTTAGGGTTTAGGGTTGAGGGTTTAGGGTTTAGGGTTTAGGGTTTAGGGTTTAGGGTTGAGGGTTGAGGGTTTAGGGTTGAGGGTTGAGGGTTGAGGGTTGAGGGTTGAGGGTTGAGGGTTGAGGGTTGAGGGTTGAGGGTTTAGGGTTGAGGGTTTAGGGTTGAGGGTTTAGGGTTGAGGGTTGAGGGTTGAGGGTTGAGGGTTGAGGGTTGAGGGTTTAGGGTTGAGGGTTGAGGGTTTAGGGTTGAGGGTTTAGGGTTTAGGGTTTAGGGTTTAGGGTTTAGGGTTGAGGGTTTAGGGTTTAGGGTTTAGGGTTTAGGGTTTAGGGTTTAGGGTTTAGGGTTTAGGGTTTA
>JASCZI010121200.1:11787-49124 GCA_036250425.1 Stylosanthes scabra | reverse complement strand
ACAAGATAAAAACTAAGTCCTATCGTTCTAACCCTTCTTCTAGTCTTTTGTGGACTTTGTTTTCTTTGTCTTGTCGTTGTTTTGCTTTCAATGATAGTTCCTCAAATCCTTCATTGATTGTCATTAATCAAAACCTACAACATTAAACCGTTGCACGCATACATACATTATGTTCTACAACCTTCAATGATGCTCATGCATCACAACACCAAACTTATAGTATTGCCTATCCTCAAGAAATCAGAATCATGCTTCAATTTCCTTTGTGACTAAATGGGTACCCAAGTCCAGGATCAAGCTACCAGTGATTACAATCCTCCTTTGATTTTTGAACACTTTGTAACTAAATGAGTTTGTCCTTCTCAGAATTTGTTATTTAGATAACACTGTGATTCTTTTCTTCCTTCTTTTTCTTCTTTTCTCATTCATGCTTGGTCCCTCCATTGGATGGGATTTCTGACTCTTACTATCCTGTCTCAGGGCAGCTATTTAGGATAAGCTTTCGATCGACAATCCCGAACCATTCGGTTCAAGTTGTTGGGTGTTAAAGCACCCCTCAGATCTAATAACTCTAGCCTTTCCCCGAGACATTTCAGCACAAGCATATAACCTTAGGTATCTTTTGATTTTACTCTTTTTATTTTTCACCCTCTTTGGTCAGTGATGCTTCAGAGCCTTGGTGCTAAATTCATTCACTTGTCACAACTTAATTCACAGTGTTTCTAACTTCACATTCCTTACTGACAAACTTCTCTTGGGTACAAAGTGTTCTTGAATCTCTAGTCTTAAGGAATCACAAATAGTATCACCTTTGATCACAAGATAGTACTTTAAGCAATGTTAATATACAAGTTCACTAATGGTAGATCTTACTAGCATACTCAACAATTATTCAAAGAGAAAAGGGAAAAACAAGAAGATGACAGTGATATGGAGATTAAGAGATAAAAGAAGAAGAAATGAACAAGACCATCTCATTCATCATCTGAGCCTTGATGGGGTTCCCGAGCAGCGTCTGTCAATTGGAGCTTTCACTTTATCTCTTGCTGATGACTCTCCCTGGCCAAGGGTACAGTATTCCATCAAATAGTGTCCTATCCTCTCTGATATTTCTTCTTATTGTTGGGGCAATGTCCACAGCTGGCATGGGAGTGAGATTTGGGTAGCTCTGTTGGAGTCCCCATCATGTATACAGGCCCCAAGCATCAGTATCCATCGCATGGTTCATAAAATGACCACTCCATGTTCCTATTATAGCTTGTTGTTCCTCAAAGTGCTTGTTTATTTTGCCCATGTGGGTGGAAAAGTTCTTCTTGTGGTTGGTGAACTCCTTATGGAATTGAGCTTGTTCTGCTTGAATTTATTGGAGTTGCTGACATTGTTGCTCTTGTTAGAACCTCATATCTCGGTAGAACTGTGTCTAATCTGCCCAGATATCATGTTGCAGGATCTTCAACTCATGAAGTTCCTACCCATATTTAGCTTGCTGGGCTTGGACACTATCGAAGAATTCGGTTTGGTTTAACCGAAGAGTGGCCGTATCCTGCTGCAGCTGCCCCCATCCATATCCTTGCGGTATAGGGAATTCTTGGGGGACTTGGGAAGCATGTTGCTCTTGATCATTTTGTACCCCATGAAATTGTTGATGCTGTTGAGGTTATTGATGAGGGTACCTTAAATTCTCTATCACTGCAGCTGTGATGCGTCTCGCTATGAGAATCGGGATACCCGGTTCCATTAGTACACCTGCAGCTTCACATAGGTGAACAATGACATTGGGGAATGCTAGAGGTGGCTTGTCCAAGTGGAGAGCTGTCACAATCTCGGACATAGTCTCTTCAATAAGTCTCTCAACTCTCACTTCCTGGCTCTTCATGATAGCATGAATCAGAATAGCCCTCTTGAGCATGACCTCAGACTTGTTCATTGTTGGTAGAATTGAATGGATGATAAACTCATGCCATCCTCTTGATATAGGCAGAAGGTCACGCCTCTTAAGATTTTGTGGTGCACCTCCGACTCCGCATGCCCATCTTGCATGCGGGACACATAGGTCTTGGATTACTGTATTCAAATCATGATATTCCAGAATCATGCGCCTTCTGAATGTCATATCGGCCTCAATTCAGCCTCCAATCTTCAACACATGTCTGATCGTGTCCATACTGAAAATGATTTGCACACCTCTCACATAAGTTTGATAACGGACACGGTCAACAGTTTTCCCATGCTGTAATCTGGCATTAGTGTAAAACTCTCGAACTAGCGAGTGTCCTCATTTTTTCCTCGGTTTACACAACCTTTTCCAACCCCTTAATTCAATTTGATCCTGAATTTCAGGGTATTCTTCATCACCTAGTTGTAGCCTTGTGTCAGTATGATGGCTTTTGAGGCCATATGAGCTTGAAAAAATTGTTGATGATGCAAGGACTTGAATCTATATACATCATATTCAGTAGCCTCAGGTTCCGTGATAGGCTCCTTGCCTCTTCTTCTCTTGCTTGGGTTTGATGAGGAAGCCATCTGTGGATAGAAAAAAATAGTGAAGAATGAGCTATCCCAACACCAAACTTAAATGGTTGTTTCTCCCCAAGCAACAAAAATTAAGGAACAGAGAAGAAGAGAAGAGGAGTGATGGTTACGGGTAGTAGCAGAGAGTGGGAAGCAAAGTTGATGCAAAATGATGCAAAATGGATTATGAACATGGTGGAATATAACAGAATGTGGATGTAGATGAAAATGCAATATGCTTGCAAAATGGAGGGTTGAAAAAATGGATGAAGAAGAGAATAGTAAGGGGTGTGTTGTTCTATGGAAATGAAGGTGTGCTAAAGAAAGAGATTAGGATAGTATAGATGGTAGAAGGTGGCTACGGAAGGGGGTAATGGGAAACGGGCTAATGGAGTATGTATAAAGGGTGGGAAATAATTTATACTAAAGTTGGGGAGGTGGTGATGGGGAATGAATGAGTTGGGGTGGTTTATATAGGCGAGCTAAATGCGGGTAGATGGTCTCGGATGGATGAGTGGGTTGGTGGGGCTTGGTAAACGAGTATGGAGGGCTCCGGATTTGGGGGAGGGTGTCACGGGATTGGGGTGGGTTACTGAAAGCATGCATATACATGTAATGAATGAATGTGGACTTGAAAATGGGACAATGCATGAAGTGGGTGCAATGAAGACAAATGAAGGCAAAGTGGAAATAGATGCAAGTGCAGAAATCATGGGATATGGTCTTGTGATTCATGAGGCAATAGGACAAATGCATGTGAGTGGGTGACAGTGCACGAGTGGTAGTAACTTGTGCAGAGATTGAGTGGATGTGGTTGGGGCATAGAGTTTAGTGGTGGGAAGACTATGCAGAGGGTTATTGGTGGGTAAGGTGGTACAGGCTAGATGCCAAGGTAGTGTCATCAGGAGGGGTGTGGGATAGGGTGTGGTGGGTGTACGTAGTTGGTTTGGGGGGAAGGACTCGGGTATGGTACGTATGAGCCAAGCCTAGACGTGGTCTAGGCGTGATGGGTGGGGGCTAGGTGAGGTTGGGTAGGAAAGGTAATGTTCACGTCTGATGAGGGGGCTGGTGAGCTAAGGGACTACATATGGGGCACGTTTACACGTGGCCAAAGCGTGACATGGGTGAGTGAAGTAGGGGCAAGGTTGTTGAGGTGCAAGGTTGGACCACAGCTCGACGTAGTCCAGGCGTGGTGGGGAGTGTTGGCTAGGAACATGGTGGGGGGAAGCTCAGGGTGAGGAGGGTTGGTATGGGGCCACGTTCGAGCCACACCTAGGCCAAACCTAGGTGTCATGTCGGGTGGGCTGGGATGGTGCAAGGATGGGGATAGGGGTCATGTTGGTGCCACGTTTGTGCCACGCCTAGGCCACGGGGACATGGCTAGCTTGGGGGAGCCAAGGGTGTGAGTGTGTATGTCATGTTTGTAGCATGCCTAGGCATGGTGCATGGTGTGGGTTGGGCAGCTTGGGCTAGGGAGGGTTAGGCACCACATTTGTCCCACGTCTAGGCGTGGCATAGGCGTGGTGGAAACTGTGGTGTGGTGTCATGTTTTTCCTTCTTAAACTCACACTACTCAACTAAAAACTACTTCAATGCAACTAATTGTAATTACTAACCTATCTAATGGTCAATGCAATGTATGAATGCATGAAGTATATTCCTAAACCTTGAGTTCTAAGTTGGCTAAGATGATAACAGTAAATAACAGAACACTAAACTTAGTTGCAAAACAAGTTTTAGAATGTGACAGTACTCATGGTAACACCAAACTTAGTTCTTTGCTATGATCAATGTAATGACATTATTATAATGCAATATGAACAATGCAATGCAAATCTCCCAATCCTCTACACTTCTCTGTTATTAGCAAAATAGAATTCCTCTGCTAATTACTCAAATCTCAACATCCAAATAACTCCCTGCAATTCGCTATGACTTAATGGAATAGGATCCTCTGTTAAATCAAGCAATAATATTAATACCACACATTCAGGTTCCTTTCACCCATTGACCAACTTGCAGAAGCTAGTATACATCTGTCAGAATTTGTAATCCCTAAATTACTAATAGAAAAATCAGAAAACAAAATCTACTATTAAAAAGGATATGTTGGATTGGTTGCCTCCCACCAAGCGCTCTTTTATCGTCATTAGCTTGACACTGTGCCACCTCAAGTGAGGTTTTGGGTGGATTTCTGACGATCCACCTCGCCACCCAGATACTATTTCAACCTTTGACCATTAACAGTAAACATTGCTCCATCTCTGTCATTCTGAATCTCAACATGACCATATGGAGAAACCTTGATAACAGTAAATGGCCCTGACCATCTGGACTTTAGTTTCCCTATAAAGAGTTTTAGTCTTGAATTATACAGAAGCACCTTCTGTCCCGGTTTAATTATCCTCTCCCGAATCCTCTTATCATGGAACTTTTTGGTCCTCTCCTTGTAAAGCTTAGAACTAGTGTATGCCTCTGTCCTGAACTCATCTAACTCATTAAGTTGCAGAAGTCGGTTGTCTTCTGCAGCGTGCTGATCAAAGTTCAGAAACTTGAGAGCCCAATAAGCCTTGTGTTCTAACTCTACCGGCAAGTAACAAGACTTCCCATACAACAGCTGATAAGGTAACATGCTAATGGGAGTCTTGAATGTTGTTCTGTAGGCCCAGAAAGCATCATCAATGTTCCATGACCAATCTTTCCTTGAAACACTAACAGTCTTTTCTAGAGTCCTCTTCAACTCTCTATTAGATACTTCAACTTGGCCACTAGTTTGAGGAAGATATGGTGTGGACACCTTGTGCTTTACACCATATTACTATAGAAGACTCTCTAAATGCTTGTTGCAGAAGTGAGTGTCACCATCACTAATCAGAGTTCTAGGCACATCAAATCTATAGAAAATGTGCTTCTTCAGAAAGTTAATCACCACACGTGAATCATTGGTTGGTGATGCTATAGCTTCAAATCACTTAGACACATAATCCACAGCAACCAGAATATATAAGTTGGAGTATGGCGATGGGAATGGTCCCATGAAATCAATACCCCAAACATCAAAGATCTATACTTCTAGAATGAAATTCTATGGTATCTCGTTTCTTCTTGATATATTGCCAATCCGTAGACATTGATCACAGCTCTTCACAAAAGAGTGAGCATCCTTGAAGATAGTTGGCTAATAAAGACCATATTGAAGGATCTTGGCTGCGGTTCTGTTACCACTAAAATGTCCACCATATTTTGAACTATGGCAATGCCAAAGAACAGAATTAGTGTCCTCTTTAGCAATGCATCTCCTTATGATCCCATCAGAACGCCTCTTAAAAAGGTACGGATCATCCCACAGAAAGCATCTAGCATCATGTATCAGCTTCTTCTGTTGGTGAGGAGTGAACTCCTTCGGAACAACCTTCTCGGCTTTATAATTAGCCATGTCAGCAAACCATGGTGTCTTGTGAATCAAGTAAAGCTGTTTATCCAGGAATTCCTCATTAACAGGAGGAAAAGGAAGTGTCTGCTTGAGCTGCTCAATTCGAGATAGGTGATTCGCAGCCGGATTCTCAGTTTCTTTTCTATCCTTGATCTCAATATCAAACTCTTGCAACAGCAACACCCATCTAATAAGCCTTGGCTTTGCATCCTACTTAGACAAAAGAAACTTCAAAGCAGCATGGTCAGTGTAAACAATAACCTTAGACCCTATCAGATATGATCAAAACTTATCAAATGCAAAGACAACTGCTAATAGATCTTTCTCAGTAATAGTGTAATTCTTCTGAGCTTTATTAAGGACCTTGCTAGCATAGTAAAAAACATGCAGCAGCTTATCCTTCCTCTGTCCCAATACTTCACCTACTGCAAAATCACTAGCATTACACATTAGCTCAAAAGGCAAAGACCAATCAGGAGGAGAAATAATGGGGGCACTTACAAGTCTAGATTTGAGAGTTTCAAAGGCATGCAAACAATCTTGGTTGAAATCAAAGGTGGTATCAGACATCAACAGATTGCTCAAAGGCTTGGCAATCTTAGAAAAATCCTTGATAAACCGTCTAACAAAACCAGCATGTCCTAAGAAACTTCTCATAGCTTTGACATTCACTAGTGGTGGTAGTTTTTCAATTACCTCCACTTTGGCCTTGTCAACTTCTATTCCTTTGTTTGAGACATGGTGACCAAGAACAATACCTCCATTTACCATAAAATGACATTTTTCCCAATTCAAAACTAGGTTTGTTTCTTCGCATATTCTCAAAACTAAGGATAGATTATGCAAGCACTCATCAAAGGAATCCCCAAACACAGAAAAATCATCCATAAAAACCTCAATGAATTTCTCAACCATATCAGAGAAGATGCAATGCATACACCTTTGAAATGTGGTCGGTGCATTGCAGAGACTAAATGGCATCCGCCTATATGCGTACACACCAAATGGGCAAGTGAAAGCTGTCTTCTCTTGGTCAGCAGGATCCACTACAATCTAATTGTACCCAGAATAGCCATACAAGAAGTAATAAAAGGCATGACCAGCTAATCTCTCCAACATCTGATCAATGAAATTCAAGGGAAAGTGATATTTCCTTGTAGCATCATTCAATCTTCAGTAGTCAATGCACATCCGCCAACCAATTACTGTTCTTGTGGGAATCAGTTCATTTTTCTCATTAGTGATCACAGTCATCCCACCTTTCTTGGGAACCACTTGAACATGACTAACCCATGAGCTATCTGAGATAGGGTAAATAATGCCAGCATCCCACAACTTCATCATTTCCTTTTGCACCACCTCTTTCATGACAGGATTCAATCTTCTCTGTGGTTGCACTACAGGCTTAGGGTTCTCTTCCAACAGAATTTTGTGCATACAAATAGAGGAATTAATTCACTTCAAATCACTGATGGTTCGTCCAAGTGTAGTCTTGTGTTCACTTAGAACCTTGAGGAGATTAACTTCTTCCGCTCGACTTAAAGAGGAACTGATGATCACAGGAAAAGTCTCCTCCGCACCAAGAAAAGCATACTTAAGAATATGGGAAAGGTTTCAACTCTTGTTTGGGTTTCTCTGCCTCTTTGCTATTCGAATCAGTAACTTCAGTGACTGTTGTTAACTCTTTGATGCTATCATCAAGATCTGCATTAAGCTCTAGCATAGAATTTTTATCCTAAACCTCTTGAATCATCATGTCAAGAGTATCAATTCTCATGAAACCCTCAATATCTGAATCTTTTGGATGATGCATGGCCGTGAAAACATTGATTACCATTTCCTCTTCATGAACTCTCAATGTCAACTCTCCTTTCTGTACATCAATGAGAGCTCTCCCTATTGCAAGAAAAGGTCTATCTAGAATAATGGAGGGATTAGAATCTTCCTCCATGTCCAAGATCACAAAAATCAGCAGGGAGAATGAACTTTCCCACCTTCACAAGAATATTCTCAACAACACCATATGGGAACTTAATGAATTTATATGCTAGCTGCAGACATTCTAGTTTCCCTCACTTCCTTAATCTGCATCTTCTTCATGAGTGACAAGGGCATCAAATTGATGCTAGAACCAAGATCAAATAAAGCTTTTTCAATGGTGATGTTTCCCATAGTGCAAGGAATCTGAAAGCTTCCAGGATCTTTCAGCTTTGGGGGCAAATTACTCTGAATAACTGTACTGCACTCATTACCCAAGACTATTGTTTCTTCTTCTCTTCAATTCCTCTTCTTGGAGATAAGCTCTTTCATGAACTTAGCATACAGTGGCATCTGCTCTAATGCTTCAGTGAAGGGAATAGTAATCTGCAATCTCTTAAAAATCTCTAGAAACTTGGAGAATTGTTGATCCTTGGCTTCCTTCTGCAATCTCTGTGGAAAGGGAATCTGCTTCTCTTTATCCTTCACTAAAGGTGGCAGTGGAGTAGATTGTGGCTGTGCTTGAGCTGATTCCTCAATTGTAGACGTGACTGGAGAACCCTCAACATTCTTGTGTTCAGCTTGCTTATCCAATTTCTTCTCAGAGTTGTCTTCTAGCACTTTTCCACTTCTAAGAACAACAACCTTACACTCTTCCTTGGGGTTTACCACTGTATCACTCGGGAAAGTTTTAGGCGACCTAGTTGACAGCTGCTTTGCTAGTTGACCAACCTGAGTCTCTAGATTTCTGATGGCAGAGTCTTGATTCTTGAAACTGGACCTTGCTTCTTCAATGAAATTGTTGGTATTCTGAATATATTGGGCGGTGGAAATGGTGAGTTTCTCTAAGGTGGCCTCAATAGAATTTGGTTGAGGTGGTTTTGGAGATGGTGGAGGTGGAAGGTTAGATGGTTGTTAGAAGGGTGGCTGCCTTTGGAAAGGAGGTTGGGGCTGACGGTTGTTCTGAAAGTTATTGTTGTTCCTTTGCCCTTCATTTCCTCCCCAACCGAAATTAGGGTGGTTCCTCCAGCCTAGGTTGAAAGTGTTAGAGTAAGGATCATTGTGAGGTGGCCTCGGTTAGTTACCCAAGTAGTTCACTTGCTCAACTGAGGATTGATCATCTTGAACCAAGTTGCATGTGTGATTCTCATGAGGGCCACCACAAAGGCCACAAGCTGTCTGAGGTGCTAACTGAGTTCCCACTGCTGAAACTTCCAACTTCTCTAACTTCTTATTCAGATTACTGAGTTGTTGAGCCATGGCTTTGTTCTAAGAAAGAATAGCATCAACAGTCTCTACTTCCATGACACCTCTCTTCACTGTCCCTCTGTCAAAGAAATTCACATATTGATTGTTTGCCACAATCTCAATCAGCTCAAGAGCTTCCTCAGTTGTCTTCCTTTGCAAGGAACCACCTGCAGAAGAATAAAGTAGAATTCGAGAAGTGGGAGTTAATCCATCATAGAAGGTTTGCAATTGCAACCACTCGGGAAAAACATTATTGGGACATCTTCGAATCATCTCCTTGTATCTTTCCCAAGCTTCATAAAGAGATTCTCCATCATTCTGAGCAAAAGATTGGATGTCATGTCTTAGCTCCGCAAGCTTCTGAGGGGGAAAGAACTTAGATAAGAACTTGCTGACCAAGTCATCCCAAGTAGTAATGCTTCCAAGAGGTTGAGAATTCAGCCATTGCTTAGCTTTATCCCTTAGAGAGAAAGGGAAAAGTCTCAGCTTGGTGGCGTCACTAGAGACACCATTGCACTTCACTGTGTCACATAGATGCAGAAAAGTAGAGATATGCTGATTCAGATCACCAAGAGGGCTGCCACTAAACTGGTCTTGCTGAACAAGGTGAATCAGTGAAGGCTTCAGCTCAAAATTGTTAGCATCAACTGTAGGCCTAACAATACTGCTGCCACAACTAGTAGTAGTAGGAGTGATGAAATCTGCAAGAGTTCTTCTTTGATTATTGGCATCATCCGCCATGTTATCTTGGATTTCCTCTTCAAAGATTTCTTCTTCAACCTCTTCTTCAGAGAATTCCTCAGAAAACATTTCCTCAGAAACTTCCTACTATATGTCCTCCTTGAAGAGCTTTCTGAAATTTAACTTTGTTCCTGTTCTTGGTCAAGGTTCTCTCAATCTCAAGATCAAGTTCAAAGAATTGCCTGTCTCTGCGGTTGCCCTGCATACACAAGTAACCAAAACAAGCAAACTGGAAATTTCCAACGTCAAAGAGAAGGAAATTCCCAAATCAGATCAGAAAAACAAAAAAAGTCTGAGTTAGAGAACTTATTAATAATATATTGTTAATCCTAATTAATTCCCAGCAACGACGCCAAAAAATTGATGCCCAAAATCCTTTTGGAATATCGGACTACACCGGTAAGTGCACCGGATCTCAAGTAATACCACGGTGAGTGGATATCGTTCCCACGAGGATTAACGGACTAAGCAATAATGATTAACTTGTTCTTTAATTAGACAAAAATTAAATCAACAATTAAGGGTTGTGGTGAAACTGCAATCAAACAGAATCAAAATCAATCATCGGCAAGAACAACAAACTAACGTGCACTACTTCAACAAATGGCAAACTTGTAATTCAAGCAATCAATTAAAACACAAAAGTTCAACAGAATCCTAATTCTCACAAAAATATCAATTTAGCAACAACGTGCAAAATAACAATTAGCAATCTTGAGAATCAAGCAATCATAATATTGATGAGAAAACAGTAATGAGAAGCAGTCAAGGAATCAGAGATGCACACCCAACAAAGTCTTAATCCAATTATTCACTTTCTTCCAATGCAAGTAATCATCAATTCACAATGAATCCTAATTAGTTAAACCCTAATCTCTTAGTGATTTAGTTTCCTCGAATTCAATTAATCGTTAATCTATTAATCAATTAATCAAAACAGAGGATGAAGATTAATCCTGATTCAATTACTGTAATATTTAAAAGTGGTCTTAGATTGAGTTTAATATCGCTTATTCAACCTAACTCTAATCCAATTAAATTATCACAGATCAATTGCACAATCACTTAATCAATATCTCTAGTTCAATAAGAAAATTGTGAAGAATCATTCTCAAACACGTTTGATCTTAGATTTTCTCAAATACAAAAATCAAACAAGACATAAGCAATTTACCTCCAGTGAATGGATCCCTTAGTAATGAAGAACAATAATTCTTCTTTGAATTGAAATCTAAACTTGCAATTGAAAGGAAAGCAAACTTGAATTAATCCTCTGTGCCGGGATGAACAGAGCTCCTCATCCTCAACTTTGAAAGTTTAGTTACACATAATGCAGAGAACACAAAACATAATCCTAATTACGTGAATTCAAATTTGGAAAAGTGTTCAGTTCTTTAACCCTAGTGGTTAAGTCTTCTATTTATACTTTCTACTAAACCTAATTCTAATGAAATTCAAATGTAAATTACTAATCCTAATGAATTACATTTTACTGATAGTAACAATTAACTTAGCAAGTTTGGTCCTTGGGTAAAATACATGGGGCTGCCAAAGGGGAGGGTCACGTCCAAGGCCACGTTTGGGCCAAGCCTAGGCGTGGTGCCTATGAGTGAGCCTTGGTGGCACCACGCCTAGGCCACGTTTAGACGTGGCTTGGACGTGAGCCTTGGTGCTTGGTTGGGCCACATTAGAGCTTGGTGACTTGAGTGAGCACCACCTTTGTAGGCGTGGCCCAAGCGTGGTGTGCTTAGTGACTTGAGGTGCATGCTTGATGCTTGGTGACCTAGTGTGTACCATGTTTGGGCCATGTTTGGGCGTGGTCCAAACGTGGTGTCATCGGCTCCAGGGTGAGCTCTTGTGATGCTCGGGACTTTAGTGGGCATCATGTTTGAGCCACATTTGGACGTGGTTAAAACATGATGCCTTGTCCTCTAGGGTGACTTGCCAATTCAATTCCAAGGTTTCTTTCTTGCTGTCTCTTCTTCTTAAAGCTTTTCTAATTTCTCTTGTTTTTTACTTTAATTTCCTGTAAATAATTAGAAACAGTCAAAGTATGTATGATCAAGATATTAACTAATTAAATTGGGTATTAGGCCAATTATTTACTAAATGATGCAAGAAAATAGTAAGAAAACCTTCAATGATCCTCATGTATCACAAGGCAAAACTAGGAATGGCATCTATGCTTTTGATCATCTAAAGGAAATAGTTCTAAATTTGTGTATAATTCTACTACTATAAAAAATAACAATGTTGATTCTGTTTCTGATGTAACTCCTGCTGCTTTACATTCACATGTTATAGACACTGATGTAATAAAAACTTGTTACTCTCCTGCTGTCAATTCTGTTGTTACACAAAATAAGAGAAATGATGTACAACTTTGGCACAAAAGGCTTGGCCACTATGCTGTCAAGACTGTTCTTGATGTTTCGAATAAGAATTCTGATTTTTATTCCTCAAAATCTCGATTTCAACATGTTTGTGAAATTTGCTCTGTTGCTAAAATGCATAAGTTGCACTTCTTTACTACTGATTCTGTTTACACTACTCCACTTGAGCTTGTTTTTGTTGATCTTTGGGGTCCAGCCCCTGTTAACTCTAGAAATAATTATAAATATTATATCTCCTTTGTTGATGCATATTCCAAATTTACCTGTCTTTATCTTCTAACCAACAAATCTCAAACTTTTGCCATTTTCCAAATTTACAAGGCTTTTATGGAAAAACAAATTGGTTTTAAAATCAAGGCTCTATAATCTGATAAGGTTCTAGAATTCTTTTCAAAACAATTTACAGATTTTCTAAAACAAGAAGGCATCCTACATAGACAATCATATGCTTATACTCATCATCAACAAGGAAATGTGGAAAGAAAACATCGCCACATTACTGAAATGGGGATCTCTCTTCTTGCCACAACCTCCTTGCCAATGGAGTTTTGGGAGGATGCTTTTCTTAGTGCTGTTTATATTATTAATAGATTACCAACATCTGTTTTGGACAACAAAAGTCCTTATGAGGCCTTGTTTCATCAAATACCTAACTATAATTTTTTTTTAAAATTTTTAGTTGTGCTTGCTATCCCTATCTTAGACCATATAATAAGGTTAAGTTTGCTTATAAATCTGCTTAGTGCATTTTTCTTGACTATGACTCACAACATAAAGGATACAAGTGCATGACTAAAGATGGCAAAATATATCTTGCTAAGCATGTTATTTTTTATGAACATATTTTTCCTTATTCTAATATGTTTTCTTCTATTATTAATGTTTCAAAATCATTACCTATTACTATTGCTGAACCTATCTTTGAGATAAATGTTCCTACTATATTACATCACATCACTTATCACATCTTACTCACACAAATGATAATGATCACACTGCTGCACCAAACACTTCACACTTAACACCCTAATCAACACCTTGTACACCAACTATCACTCCATTAACATCTACTGCTGAGTCTAAACAGCAAACTCCAAATTCTATTAGCTCAATAATATCAATTGGAGACATTGACATAGTTCTCCCATTATCTTCCCCACCACCACCAAGAAATGACATGAACACTCATGCAATGGCTACAAGGTCTAAATCTGGAATCAGTAAAGCAAGGATACTCATTGCTTCAACATCACAGATTGCTCATGATCTCGTACATCACCCACCTAAGACTATTAAACAAGCTCTAGGTTGTCCTCATTGGAAGAAGGCCACGAACAATGAAATTAAGGCTCTCCACAAGTGCAAAACTTGGAATTTGGTCACACCCCCACCCAATGCTACCATAATTGGCAGCAAATGGGTGTTTGCAATCAAGAAGGATCAATATGGTAACATTCTCAGGTACAAGGCAAGACTAGTAGGGAAATGTTTCCACCAAATAGAAGGTGTAGACTATGACCAAATCTACAGCCCTATTGTCAGACCAAGCACTGTAAGATTGATATTTTCTATAGTTGTTTCTTTAGGTTGGCGATTGAGACAATTTGATTTTGATAATGCCTTTCTCAATGGACAACTAGAAGAAAAGGTTTTCATGCTTCAACCTCTGTTTCTAATGACTCTTTGGTTTGCAGCTTAAATAAAGCCATATGTGGCTTAAAACAAGCTCTAAGAGCTTGGTTTAAAACTTTATCTTCTACTTTATTTAAGTTTGGTTTTAAAAATACTCGGTCAGATACTTCTTTATTTGTGAAAAGTACTTCTAACTATGTTATCTATCTTATTGTCTATGTGGATGATATCGTTGTTACTGAGAATGATATGGCTACTATCAACAAGTAGATTACTGATCTTAATTGTATTTTTCCTCTTAAAGATCTTGGATTATTTAGTTACTTTCTTGGTCTTGAAGCAAATTATCTCTCAAAGGGTAATCTTCTTATTACTCAAAGCAAATATTCATCAGAGTTACTAATAAAGGCAGGAATGGATGAGGCTAGTCATATGCAAACTCCCATGGTATCCAGCATGAAATTGCATGCTCAAGAGTCTGGATTTTATGATAACCCAAAGCTGTACAGATCCATAGTGGGTGGATTACAATATCTCACACATACCAGACCTTATATCTCTTTTGAAGTGAATCGAGTATCTCAATTCATGCATCAACCAACCATTCAGCACTGAAAATGTGTTAAAAGGATACTTCGGTATTTGAAAGGGACTTTCTATCATGGTTTATTATTCACCAAATCCGTTGACTTTAGGTTAATTGCTTTTTCAGATGCTGATTGGGGAAGAGATTTGGATGACAAGAAGAGCATTTCAGGTTACTGTGTCTACATTGGCAACAATTTAATTTCATGGAAGAGCAACAAACAGACAAAGATAAGTAGAAGCAGCACTGAGGCTGGGTATCAAGCAGTTACTGCTGCTCAAACAGAACTCATGGCTTTGCAGCAGTTACTTGGTGAACTAAACATCCCTAAACTAGTACCCCCTAACCATATATTGTGACAATCAAAGCACATGCCTTCTTGCAGCCAATCTAATTTTACACAGCAAATGTAAACATCTTGAGTTGGATCTTCATTTTATTCGTGATCTAGTGAATGAAAAGAAACTCTTTGTTATTCATATTCCTTCAACAGATCAAATAGCTGATACTCTAACCAAACCCTTATCTTTACCCTCCTTTATGAAATATAGGTACATTATACTATTATGACAGAAAGGACACCTCAGTTTAAGGGGGGTATTAGGTATATTATACTATTATGAATTAGTTATTGTTTAAGTGATTTTGTTAGGATAATTTTGAGTTTGTTAGAAAAGGGTTTTCTTATCATTTGTATGTTCTCATCTCTTGTATATATATCTATCTGTAATTAGCCTTGAGACTAATGAAGTCAGTTTATTCCATTTTCTTTTCTTAATAAAATTCTGCTATGCTCTCTTTTCTTTCCTTATTACTACTGCACTCTGAGCTATTGTTTCTGATCTTGGCTCTCAAGATACATTAAATTTAGCACCAAAATTATAGGCGTAAGGGAATTGGCCTCTACAATAACCCATAGTAGAGGCAGGATGGTGGTTATATAATATGCTACGTGATGTTCTTGTATTGCTTTGTGCTACCCAAAGTAGTGTCCTTGTTGCACTAGCAAAATCAACTTCATTCTTTTAATTTATGCTTTCAACTCGAATTTTTTTCCCTTTCCATTTATCTTTTGTGCTAACTTGATGAAAAATTAACACTTCCATGTTGATTTATAGCCATACTCGAATTAGTAGCGTGCTGGAACTTGAAGTTGATATTTTGGTTCTCACAGTAGCAACAATAACTCAATTTTTGTCCAATCAAATAGGCTAAAGAACAATATCAATATAAACCTGTAGCCCTGCACAATAAAGTAATCGTAAAACAAATAGTGAACTTTTTAATCCTATCATTTAATATTTTGTTGTCGGTCGTCACACAATAATAATAAGAGTAAACAACCAAAAATGACCCCAAGTTTATAATTGCTGACAAAAATGACCCCGAAATTTGTAAAAGACAAAAATGGCCCCCATTTATTTTAAAACGTGACAAAAGTGGCCAACTGTTAAATGAGACTAATAACATTAACGAGAAAGTCTGAGTTGGCAAATGGAGCTTTCTATCTGTCATCCCAATCACTCAACATCGTTTCACCCATTTTCCAACCATAATTTAGTTCCAAAAGCACGATTTCACCCTCAAATTTAACAAATTGAAACCCTAGCACTCATGTATGATCCAAGTTCTGCCAATTCCTTCATGAAACGAAGGACCCCATCGATGGCCAATGCAAGCAATGTTGAATTCGAAGGGCATGAGCACATGAGGAAGCCATACGATGAAACGTGCTTCTGCAGTCTTGCGGTGGTGCCGTTGAAGTCGAAGACCAAGACCAATCCTGGAAGATGGCTTTTTCGTTGCCCTCTCTGGAAGGTACGTGTTATGGGTTTTGTGCAAGAATTCGTGGGTTTGTGATTACTGTGTTTAGTTGTTGAATTTGAGGCTTCTATTATTGATTGGCAGAGCAAGAAGGCTGGTTGCAGTTATTTCCAATGGATGAATGAAACACATGATGATGTAACTGGTGTAACTGAATGCTCTACCAATAGCAAAAACGTAGAGATTTATGAGTCAAGGTTGAATAAAAGAGGGACATGGAATTTGCCAAGAACTTTCAGTAGTAAAGAGTTGCTGATGAAGGAACACATGAGGAGGGTTGAGAAGCTTCTGATTTTAACCATAGTCTTAGTTGTAGTTGGTTTGATTATGAGTTTAATTGCCTTGATTAGATAGGGTACCAAGAAAGGAGTGGTTGATTGTAGTTACATGAATGTGTTTGAAGTTGTACTCATGAATTCAGTGAGGAATATGTTTGAAGTTGTACTCTTGAATTTGGTGATTGAATCAGTTGGTGAGAAGTTCCTAGAAATTGCAGATTTGTGTTGTGTTTTATTTTGGTTTTGTTGTTTTGCTAAAAGCACCAAGAAAATTATGAAAGAACAAAAATAAGGCATGATGTCAAAACAAAATATAGCATTGCATTAACAATCTTAACATCAAGTATCACCCAAACATGGTGAACTTTCAATGTTATATGTTTTTCACCCTAAACATAACAACCTGGACAAATTGAAGAGTGTATATAGTTACTAAATATCCACTTCAACATGTACCCCAAAAAAAAAAAAGGCTTACGTTCAAGGAGCCATTACAGGTTGTGTCTAAACCAAATCACACTATCATTTCACAAAATATACTTTAAATACAAACACAACTAAACCAACAACACCATGATAACATAACACTATTTCAAGCATTGTTGTCCTTGTCATTTGGTTGAGATGGCATGAAATCACTGAACCTTGAAGTTGTTGCTTTACTTGCTCCAATCATGGTCTCTTTAGAAACCATGGGTTATCTTGGGCCACATGAACTAGCACCAGCAGGAACATGATTGACTTGGGCATTGGGCCTAGATTGAGGGGGCCTAAATGGTGGATTGGGCCTATTATATATGGGCCACTGACTTCATAGGTGCATTTGGCTTTCCTTG
Organism: Stylosanthes scabra; assembly: GCA_036250425.1. Classification (NCBI taxonomy): domain Eukaryota; kingdom Viridiplantae; phylum Streptophyta; class Magnoliopsida; order Fabales; family Fabaceae; genus Stylosanthes; species Stylosanthes scabra. The sequence goes on along the minus strand of JASCZI010121200.1, from coordinate 31,665 downwards.
AAGTGGGTCAGTTGGAGCACTCTTCATGAAAGTTGGTGGCCTCACAATAGGCATATTTGCCCTAAATGCACCCCTCCTGGCATATGAACTTGAAACAGCATTGGGAGGAGCTTGTTGCCGAGTTTAAAATTCATTTCCTCAACCATTGACAAATTGCATGTATCAAGATTAACCACTTCAATATCACTAACCAAACCCTTTCACTACACCGTTCGGATCTCTCTCTAACCTACCCATGTGATGAAACAAAAGAGTGATGAGTGGAGCCATCTACAAGACATAGAATAAAAAAAAACATGGGATGAGACACGAGAATGCTTTATCACGGTTCAACATTACACTAGCAAACCACTAGCCCTACCAAAAAGTTGTGGAAAAAAGATAACAAGTAGTGCGTGTTTACCTCAACCTCCAGAATCGATGATAGCAGTTCGAGTTTCAGTGGATCGTTGCATGCCACGGTGATCAATGCTCTTTACGGTGGCCCTCAACGACGAGAATTGAAGAAGGAGAAGAAGAAGAATTGACGATGCTACGGAGGGTGAGTGAGAGTGACTTCGTGGGCTTTAGTGGAATGAGAAATATTGGGTGTTTTATTAGGTTAGGGTTAATTTAGTCTTTACTCTTTAATTTGGGGATTAGGATTCACAATTTGGGAGAAATTGGTTTCAGAAATTGGGGATCAATTTATGGGTGAAACGGTGTTGAGTGATTGGGATGATACATAAGAAGCTCTGTTTGCCAGCTCAGACTTTCTCGTTAACGTTATTAGTCAATTTTCATAGTTGGTCATATTTGTCATGTTTTAAAAGAAATGGGGCCATTTTTGTCTTTTACAAATTTCGGGATATTTTTATCGGATTATAAACTTGGGATCTTTTTGGTGGTTTACTCTAATAATAATAATAATAATAACAACAATAATACTAATAATAATAACGGTAATGCTACATGTACCATTGTATACTTCGGTACACATCATTTTTAACACGAAAAAATGTAAATGTCGCATAAAAATTTTATTTTTTTGTGCTGATGTTTATATTTTCTATATTATAAATGATGTGTACGAAAATGTACAATAATACACGTAGATTAATTCTAATAATAATAATAAACTTATATCCTGAACTCAACAATATCAGGTAAAAAAAATATTATATATTAATATAAGTAAAAGATATCATATATGGACACTAAAAAGTATTTCTTTATATATTGTTTTTTTTTACAGTTATAAATTACTTTAGCACCGATATATCTAATGCTCTATAGCTAACCCAATAGTGCATGTCTGTATGAGTATCTATCTATCTATATCTACCATAAAAATTGGCTTTCACGTGTGTTTGTCAACCTTGGTAAGCTTTGTCGGTCAAACACCCTTTTCCTTCCACAACTCCTTTAGATTAATCGTATTTCAATTTAAAAAATAAATAAATAAATAAAAGGAGAATAACAATAAATAGTATAATTGTTATCATTCATTATTCTTTTAATTAAAAGTGATCATTTGGGTCTTCCTATGATCATGCTGGACTCTTCTTTATATATATGATTGCATAGACTCTTCTCTCTTCCAATTCCAAGATCTCTTCCTCCTCCCCCTTTCCCCGCTCTTTCTTTCTTCAGTTTCACTCACTTAATTAGCATATGCATAATTAAGGGGAGCAAGCATGGAACTTGGATTAAGCTTAGGAGACTCTTCAAGGCCTTTTGTTGGGTTCATGGAAAAGCCTCGTAGTAGTGAACCTTCTTCTACCAACCAACTTGGATTAGGCTTCACCACCACCTCCACCACCTTGTCCATTGGACCAATCATCACTACAAGACAAAGAAATCAACAACAACAACAAGAAAATGAAGAAAAAGTAGAAGCAAAACCAAAGGACATCATAAACAACAACAAGAGCAACAACAACCCTCCTCTTCATCAGCTTGATCTGCTTCCTCAACTCTCTCTCCCATGGCATCCTTCTCAAAACGGTACGTAAATACCATATTCGCATACGTCAAAGGAACTCAGCTTTTCTATTAACTCAAAACACTAAAATTAAAGTAATATGTTCTATCAAAATCATTTTTCTCGTGCAAAGGAGTAATCCATGGTGGATCTAGATTCCATTTAAGGGATTGTAGCGGCGGGTCAATGACTTGCTACGTGCCTAAAACAGGATTCAAACTTTTAATTTGTTTAAGGTGATAGACAAGTAAGTAATCATTTTTTTTTTCTGTCGTGGAGTACAGTGAACTAACCAACTGAAGAACTCAAAGCTCTCTAACCATTTTATGGGCTTTAGATAGGGTGGTTGGCATCTTAGTAATAATAATGTTTGGATATCATGGTTTGATCGAAATTAAAAGAGAAGAAAAAAAAAGAACTCTCCCTTTTGCGTTCCTCTGTTTGATTAATCTTTTAAGGCTCTTAGCTTGCGTATGTGTGTTTTTTTTTTTTTTTCGGAAACATGCAGGCAGAGTCGCAGGAGGTTTCGGGGTTTCTTCAAAAGGTTTGGACGTAAACGTGCTGCCGCTGACAACCGTGGCGGCGGCGGGGGCAGAGGACGAGACGGAGGAAGGGGCGGCGCTATCATCATCCCCGAACAGCGCAGCATCATCCTTTCAGACGGATCTATGCATATTTGGTGGCGGCGGTGGTAGTCACAGTGGTGGTTCAGGTGTAAACTATTACAACCACAGTGGAAAAAGAGATCACTCCGATGGCGAAGCTTATGATCATCATCACCGGAGGGATTCTTCAAGAGCAAGTGATGAAGATGAAAATTGCGGCGGCGATGGGGACGGCGACGGCTGCACAAGGAAGAAGCTCAGACTCTCCAAGGAACAATCGGCTTTCCTTGAAGAGAGCTTCAAAGAGCACAACACTCTCAACCCTGTAAGTATATCTCATGTCAAGCATTCAAGTGATTCATTTTTTTTTAATTATTGATTTTGTCTTTTTTTTTTAATTTTCTGTTGTACTTAGTTACAAGTAGAAAATTTTAGTTGGAGTTATACCAGAGAAAATCGAGATTTCAAGTATAATCGAAAAATAAATTAAAATGTAAAAATATAAAATTATAGAAAGATTTAAATCGTAAAATCGTTTGAATTAGTACAAGTTTTATAAAATGGGTTAACTCATTAAAAATCATAATATAAGAAGATTTTAAGAGTTTAATCGAGATTCTAGTTAGTTATAGATAAGTTAGGCATTATTTTTAATCGTAAATATATTAAAAGATTAGAACATTAATTTAATTTGTACTTTTGTTTTCTTTACTACTAGCTTCCTTGGAATATTATATAGCAGGGCAGGTGTTATAAATTTTATTTTCTTTTTTTTTTTTTTACTTTTTGTGGTGCAGAAACAAAAGCTTGCTCTTGCTAAACAACTCAATCTTCGGCCTCGCCAAGTTGAAGTCTGGTTTCAAAATAGAAGAGCAAGGTATACATTATGATTAGTCCGCTGAACATTTTCTTTACTACTGCAAATACATATTTACAAGTTTGGAAACATCTAATCTAACTTGATTTTTGTCATTGATCTCAGATATGTATATATTTTATGATCGAAATCATTGATTAAAATTACCAAAACAACAAAAATTACAGAAATATTAATATTTCTGTAATACTTGGAAATATTTGGATCCTGTATGTTTTCCAATAAAAAATATTATTTACTTATACAATTAGACAAGTTTTTTTATATTATTTATTAGGGTATTCACATAGATTTAAATTTAACATGTTTGACGATGATATTCTATGCAGGACAAAGTTGAAGCAAACTGAGGTGGATTGTGAGTACTTGAAGAGGTGCTGTGAAACACTAACAGAAGAGAACAGAAGGCTTCACAAGGAGCTTCAAGAATTGAGGGCCCTAAAGACTTCAAACCCATCCTACATGCAGTTACCAGCAACAACCTTGACCATGTGCCCTTCTTGTGAACGTGTTGCTACAAATCCTTCAAACAATTCTGCCTCACCAACTCCTAATAATAATTCTAACAATAATTTTAATGGTAATAATAATAGTTGTGACTCAAATTCCAAGGCCATTGGATTCCCTCTTGGGAAACACAGGAATCCTTTTAATCACACCACACATCAGGAACAACAAAAACATCATCCACATTAGTCCACAGCATCGTGAATGATTGCATTATTGGAGTTGAAACTTGGAAATTGATTTCATTTTTGTATATAGGAGAAGTCCCTTATATAGTTTTTTTTTTTTTTGGGTTTTTGGTTTCTTTTATTTTATTTGTTTATATAGAATTCAGACAATTATTGGGTTTGTTATAGTTTGAATCTCTAGATATTTTCCCTTCTTTCTGAGTTCTATTGATGGTGATGAAATCAGAAAAAAAGGAACAGAGGAACAAATATTTTATTAAGGCAACGAAAATATATATTATCAGAAAAGGAATTGAAATGATACTGGTTTGTCACAGAAAAATCTAGTGCTTTTTTTTTTAATCTTTTAGCAGATAGTAATATAAGACAATAGAAAAGTATTAATAACTAAATAAAGAAAAAACAAAATCAATCATGAATCAACTTTATATTTTATTAAAAATAAAATATTTAAAATTTAACAGAATAAAATATTTAATTTTATATTTAACTGATATTAATTAAATTTTTATTATTTATTTAATATTATTATGATCTAGTCAAGTGTATCTTTTATTTTGGAGTTAACCATAATAAATATAAATTAACTTGATATCAATCAAATATTGGATTACTATAATAAAATTATTCAATAAACTATTAATTTTGGATAGTTTTATTGATGGACGATGGATATTAAATTAATTTACACATTTTATAATTAGAACGGTCAGTTTTTAATTGCTTCTAAATTCTATTTATATTTTATTTTTAATTTTTACCGGGCTATTGAATCAATAGTTAAAGTTTGAGTTGGTTTAAAATTGATGAGATGATAATTCCAGTTAGGTAGGGTAGGGTATGGTAAAGGTCATAGGTTGCGGAGGTGGAGGCTAAGTTTTAAGGCTGCTTTTCAGAAAAAATACCAAAGAGACTTTGAAATTCTTGGATTGGCTTCTTCCACTTTAATGATTTCATTTCTTGAAGACTTCAACCTTTCCACTTACTCATCATGACATGAAGTAATAGAGTTCAGACTAGCTTTCAGTCTTGTAGAACGATATCGCTATGTATAAAAATAAATTAAAGGTAAATAAATAAAGCAAAGTAATATATGGGTGTTACTCACATATTCTTCTAATAAAACTTAAAACTTAATCATTTACATCGAAACGTATAAGTCACCATTAATAAATTGAGGAGTGTTATATCACCACCGCAACTAATTTTTGTTAGCTCAATTATTATATTTTTATTGATTGATATAAAAGAAAGGGTACTGTCACGGTGTATCTATTGATCAAAATCAAAATTATTATATTTATTAATTATTATATATTTGCATATAAAATATATATGTTTATTTTATTATTTTATATAATTGAGGTGAAACAAAAACAATTCATTTTCTATTTATGAATTTATTCGCAAATATTAAGAGAAATGATATGATATGATTTTTTAGTCAATAGAACATTTTTTTCATATTATTATTAAGAGAAATTATACGATATTCTATATTAGTAAATTTTTTATTTTTTATTTATCTTAAGAAAGATTATTGGTTGCTAATAGTTCTGTAAATAATATCGGCCAATATTTTTTCTTAAATTTAAATAATTAATTTTAATATTTTAAATAATTAATTTTTGTATTTTGAATTATAATTTATTATTATATTAAATGATTAATTTTATTTTTTAAATTAATAATTAACCTAATATTTATAAGATAATGTTAGCTAAAATTTTATTAATTATCTAATATAATTATTATCAAAACATAAAATTAAATTATAATAAAAATATTTTTATTGTATCTCTTATTAATTAATTTAAATTATTATTTGGATAAAGGATATTTATATCCCTGACGTTTTAAGAATTGTACAGATTCACCCCTGACTTTTGTGAAATACTTAATAATCCCTGACTTTCGTAAAAATAGTAAAATTATATTCCTCTCTTAGTTTGACTCGGTTAAAAAAAATAAAAATTATTTATGTATCTATTAAAAAAACATTTGTAATTCTTCTTTTTCATCATTTGAGGGATTTTATAAAAAATTTTATTGAAAATTTTCATTTATTTTAACTCGATCAAACTCACAAAAAAAGTATAATTGTATTATTTTTTTGAAAGTTAAGAATTATTAAGTATTTCATAAAAATAAAAATAAATTTATACAATTTTTTAAAAATCAAGCATAAAGGTTGGATGAGGATAATGGTAGTGACTTATGAAAGTGTAGAGTTGCATGCCTTTTGTTTCACCTTATGTGTGACTTGGGAGGGCAACAAATAGGACTGTGACCTAAAAGGGACAGGACAAGAATGCTACATTGATAAAACATTGTCCCCTAAAGTGGGGTACCCCAATTATGAGTATGCACGAGCGAAGTACACTTTTCATTATAGTTAATCAATTAGTCTATTAGCCAGGCTTTTTTTTATTATTTTATTTTAATAAAAATTCTTTATTCAATATTTTAAACAAGAATTGGAAAAATTACGCAAATAAACCTTGCGTTGTAATTTTTGCAAGAATCGAGAAGATTAGCACACATAACTAAAACAGTAAAAGATTAGTTAAAGACTCTAACTATACTCTAAATAATTCTGTTCTTACATTAACAGAATATAACTAAACAACCTTAATTATTAAGAAATAATTCTATTTATATACTAAAATTAGCTATCAAAATTAATAATTATCAATAAATATATAATTTATATTAAAATACAAAATACATATATAATTTAATTATTTTAAATATATATTTTATATGTTAATATGTATTATATACTAATATTGCAAGTGACATTGATTTTTTTTTTCTTCTCATTTATGTAGTTAATAAAAATGGATTTATATTTTTTAGATTGGATTTTATTGGAAAAAGGACATTTATGCTCCTGATCTTTAAAAAATTGTACAAATTCATCCTTAATTTTTGTGAAATACTTAATAATTTCTGACCTTCGAAAAATAGTATAATTATGTCCCTCTATTAGTTTGACTCGGCTAAAAAAAAACAAAATATTTCAATAGAATTTCTTATAAAATCACTTCTATGATGAAAAATAAGAATTGCAATTATTTCTTTTAGTAGTTACATAAGCAATCTTCGTTTTTTTAGTCGAGTCAAACTAACAGAGGGGCATAATTGTACTTTTTTTAAGGTCAGTGGTTATTAAGTATTTTACAAAAATCAAGTGCATAAATGTTCTTTTTTTGAATTTTATTTATCATTTTTGCAACCTTATTATTTATTGCATTATATACATTTTACGGTATATTTCGTTTTATTTTGTTTTATTTTTATTTCATTAGAAAAAATATATATAATAGTCGTTTTCTAACAATAATAACACTCCTTTTAGTTGTACTTGTTTGTTTTTTTGTTTGAAATGAAAAAAAAAACTCTAAACCTTTTTTATTAACAAAAAAATTTAGGTGTATACGGATATTTTCGAGGATTAATTATTCTGTGATGGATCGTCTTAGACCGGTTGAGAATATCTTCTTGAGAAATCAAACCATAATAGCATTGTAAATATAGCTCAATCGGTGATCAGAGAGTGAACAAATTTAGAGAAGTGTCATAAGTTTGCAATAAAAAAGATATCGAGAATATTGCACTTCAGATCGTTTTTCCTAGAATTGAAAACGAAATTGCGAATGGTTGTGAAATATCGAGGTTGCAATGATTGATAATTACTAACCAGAGTAAAAGAGAGATAACTACTTGTGCTACAAGAAATAAAAGTTCTTGGTCTTGAGTTGAAGTATAATGTGTTTCTATTATCAACTAATCCCAATTATAAATGGTTGTCAAGTAAAGAATCAAACTCACTTTGTCTAATGGTCAAGTGGGGGTTTAATCATAATCCATAAGTCATATACTACTTACTAATGCAAAAGGCCTAAGTTTTTGAAGAACAAGAATAATTCATCAAGTTCTTCGGGTCAAAGCCTACTCATCACTAGCAAAAGCTTAGCGCCAATGGAAATCAGATTAATCAACTTCTCTACACCATTCGAATTGCAGGAATTAGTGGCTAAAATCATCCACACTTCAACCCATGACCAAGAAACAAGAACACTACCCATTGTTATAGCAAACAAAATAGCAAACACTTGGTGTGCATAGAAATCAACATAATGAATTACAAGAGAAATTGACAATCTAAGATAACCAATAATCTAAATCAACAATATAACCAACAATTAACATAAATCAACCAAGAAATCATCAACAAATCATGAATCAAAATAAATTCTTGCAAGATAGAAAATATGAACAAAAACACTAGGACTAAGAATTGAGACAATAGATGAAAGAAACAAAAAGTAAATTGCATTAATTCAATAAAGTATCAGCAATCCGACATCCAACAACTAGAATTTAATAATGGGTATGAGTTTTGGGTGCTGCAAATAAAAGAGAAAATAGATGAACACTAAAGAAAATGAGAGAAAGCGAGAGAGAAAATATTTTTCTCCAAAAACACAAAAACTACCCGTTGTTCCTAATGAATTTCCCATTCATTGTGTTTTAGCTATTCACTCATGATAAGTCTCCAATTGGGCCTTCAAAAAAGTTTGTCCTTGGGCACGGAATGTGAAATTTCACTTTTAGCCTTCGTTAATTTTTGCTGCTAGACGCTCACATGCGGTTGCACATGTTGCTCGAGCGAGCGCACGAGTTGGACAGAGGCTCGTTTATGACACTTTCAGAGACACGTGCGGACACATGTGACATCTATGTGGTCGCATGAGTGCTTTGTTTCCTCATTTTTGCTTCTTTTTATGAATCCTTCATTCCTAATGTCATCCTTAACCATCTCCAAGCAATTCTCAATCCCTAAAAGCTTGAAATATACTAACAAACTAATCAAGAATCAAGCGGGATGAGAGATTAACAAATTCACATCAATTTATGACTAATTTAGCATGTATTTGCCTATCAAAGCATATATGAACAAAGATTCATAAACATCTATATTCACAAGCAATATTGTGAGTTTTGGTTAATAAATCCTTCAATTATAACATAAAATTACTCATCAAATTTGGGTTTATCACTCTGCTAGTCCCTATAATTTTACCAAATTTTTAATTAGGTCCCTATACTTTTTTCCTTTCAATTGAGTCCCTATACATTTTCAAATTTATAATTAGGTCCCTATTAACGATAAATGTTAAAAAGAAAATATTTATAAAATGTGAATTTTCTATTATTCTTGTACCTTGCACTTTACGTAAGACTTATACTCACCTTTAATATATTTTTCAGTTACATTTTTTATCAATATTCTTTGAAAATACTTTAATATTGTATGAATCAAAGTTACATATCTTTAGGAAGTTTAAAGTATGTTAAAGAGAAAAATGTCATATTTAGCGAGTTAGCCTTTAATATTTATGATGTATTTAATTTAGCGATGAAATCTTTCGCTATTCTAACGTTTAAGTCACAACAACGACCTAATTAAAAAATTTAAAACAATATAAAAACATAATAATTAAAAAAAAAGTATAAGGACCTAATTGAAAATTTTATTAAACTATAGTGGCCTACGGGATAATTTAACTTTTTTTTTCTACTAAGTATGATTTATATAGAGATATAAAGAATAATGTAAACTAGTAATTTTGACCTTAGTTAATTTTAAATAAGTCTTTTGTCCAAAATAAAATAAAACAAATGAAAATTGTAAAATAAAATGTATACATTTCAAGAAATAAAGACGGTGTAAATAAAGGTTTGAATTTTATCTATTTAATTGGATTTTTCAAAAAATAGAATTTTTATTTTTATTTAATTAAATACTATTTATCTTAATGTGATGGATTTTGAGGCTCAAACCATTTGGAGTTTTCACATCTTCAAATGCATTTGGTTTTTTAGTCGGCAAAGGTAATAAGAAAAAATAATAATTGTTAAAAATTTGAAGAAAACAAGAATTTTATTATTTTTATATCTTTTACAAAATTCAAAAGATAAAGATTTAAATTAAAAAAATAATAAAATTTAAAAGTATTTTTGTCGGCGTCAAAATAATTTGGGTGAATTTTTTATTGTTTACCCAAAAATAGAGTATATTACAAATTATACAAATTCTTTTCAAATCAAAAGGTCCTCTACTTTATGGAAAACAAAACTTATTTATTCTATTTGATAAACCAAAAAGCTATAACCTACTTTACTGTTGACATAGAAGAAACTTGGAGGCTCTTGGACACTAACGAAATACGTTTCGGCTTACTCAATCCAAAATCATTACCAGAAAGTGGCGGTATTCATAAAAATTATTTTTAAAATGTTAAAAAATATATTGTTGTCAAAGAGATTAAAAAAAAGTTATTAGTTATGTATAAATATATAGGTAAGCTTATTTTGTTTTTTTTTTTAATCACATTTTACGATAGTTTTAACAAAAGGTTTATGTTTTGCGATGGTTGTAACACCAACCGTCGCTAAATTTTCAAAACTGTTTAGAAATGTTCCTATTTAGCGTCAATTAGAAAAACGTAGCAGCACATTATATAAACAGCGGCAAGAAATGCGCCAATATTTTTATCCGTCAAAATTGTTGTTGTGAATGATGCAGAAGAGGGGAAATGTGACATGTGTATTGTAACCAAAATTCTAATTTATCCCTTACAATAACTAGTGGTTCCAATATTTAATTTCATCAATAATGATTCCAACATTTATAAGTTTTTTAAAATTTAAATGCAATTTTTCCAAGACACTAAGGAAAAAACGATCAATTGTTAAAAGGGAATATTGTAATATATTTCCATATTATAATGAGTTAATAGTCAAAATCGTTCTCGAAAGATTGCCTGTTAGTCAAATTCGTCCCCAAAAGATTCGATGAATCAAAATCGTCCCTGAAAGGTACAAAAGTTAATCAAATTCGTCTTTCCGTTAAACTAGATGCTAACGCCGAATAGATGCTGACCTGGCGCCGTTATGTGTAAATCACACACATAGATGTAACGTTACATGCTAATAAGATAACTTTGTAAAATTATATCAAATTGATCCTTGGAAGCATGAACCCTAATTTTAATCTCCATAAATATTCCTTTCTTCTTTCTCTTACGTGATCTTCATACCTATTAACAGATGAATTTTTTGCGTTGATACTCGCTAGTATGATGACCAACGAAAATGGAGGTCGTGGCGGTGACCATCATTGCCACTCCCATGGTAGCCATGGTTCTAGCTCATCTATTCTAGTGAGGAAAAAGAAGGACCAAACATGCTTTTGTCAACTCAAGACTTTGATTAGGAAATCTGATACAATAGATAATCCCGATAGATTGTTCCATACCTGCACAAGATATCGAGTGAGTTTTAGCTATGAATAATTTTGTTTTCCACTATTCATCTTCCTTCCATATGTGGGTTTTCTTTTTTGTTTTTTTATTAAATCCTTTGGAAAAAGACATCCATTGCAATTTCTTTAAGGGAGTTGATGATAATGAGTATGAAGTTGCAGCAGAAGATGGTTAAAGGAAAATACAGAAATTGGTGCAGAGGTGGAGGGTGCAAAGGTGGAGAGTGATGACTAGAAATTGAAATTAGCATGGAAATCAGACAGTTTGGAGACAGAGATTAAAGCATTTAGAATGCTTATGACTTTCATGTTCACTAGACTGATATTAGTCATTGTTCTTGTGGGAGTACTTTTTTTTTTTGAAAGAATGTGGAAGTACTTTGTATGATATTTATGTCCAAGTAAGAAATTTATTAGTGGACAGTGTTATGTTTCTATTGCAAGTGAAGTTTTCATACCTGCACATTGTTTTCATACATTATATACCATTCAAATCTAAAAATCAACATGTGAGTTAATTTGTGGCAAGTAAAAATGAACACAAGTGAATTGAAGCCATATTTTCAACATATATAAACATAGTCTTGACATAGATTGGAATTGAAATAGCAACATTGTCTTTATCCAAAAGCATAATCATAACACATTGTCTTTGGATTATGCCAAAAAGAAAAAAAAAAAAAATCAACCTGGTTCCGTACATGACACTAAGCAAATGTATCAACCAAAATAAGGGCTTACATAATTTAACAATAACGACCACAATGTTTACGATTGCTTCCAAGCATTTAGCCCTTTTCAAAAAACAAAACAGAAATCAATTTCATGTATAGCTTCATAAAACTTCAATTAAACTTTGTCATTATTTCTAGGAGGTTTGAATCCCGGAGTTAGCATAAAATCCATGAAGTTGGCAAGCTTCTTAGCAGTTGCAGAACTAATTCCCCTAATTGTTTCAGCAGAAATAATAATTATAGTCTTTGAATCAGGTTTAGGGGCATTAGTTTTTTATTTTCCCCCAACAAGCTGTTGTTTGGGTGGCCTTCCTCTGTTGTTGTCCTATGTGTAAAAAGTAAGAAAAATTATATATGCAATTAAAATTAATAATGAATTAAATAAAATTTAGACATTAGTGATACAACCTCAATTGCAGACAAGAATTGTTCGGAATCTTGAGCAGAACCGGATGGGGCTGCAGCAGGTGGATCATAACTTGTAGTGGCAGTAGCTGTTAGTGGAACAAGTGTTCTCATTGTGATGAAGAGTTGCAACGTAGAAGGAGAGACAATAGGGTCCAACTTCATAACTACATTTAATTTGGGTTTTAGAAGAACAAAATTAATATTCAACACCAAGCCCTAATATACAAATCAACATCGCAGAGCCATTCAAAACATAAGTGAGAAAAATGAATAACTCAACACTCAAACTCACACTGGAAGAGAAAGAATCATGAAAATAGCAACCTTACTTCTCACGGTGGTGCAAGCTTGAAGCTACACTTCCTCCACAAGAGATTTGGTTGTGCGAACACCCCCACCTCCTTCTTCTAGCAACGCAATCACAAAGACTTGATGCCTTTGTCCCTTGATAGCTATGCATAGTTTCGCAATGGATGATGGCAGTCTTAGGGCCGAGAAGAGCGATTTTTTTGGAGCGAAAGAGAGTGATGGTCATAAGAAGATGGGAAGGGAGGTAACGTTTGAATATCCCTCACGTCTAAACCCGATTGACAACGTTTTGACTTAGCTGAGATGGCACATAACGGTGCCAGATCAGCATCTATTAACGGTGTTAGCATCTAGTTTAACGGAAAGACGAACTTGATTAACTTTTGTGTCTTTCAAGGGCGATTTTGATTGATCGAATCTTTTGTGGACAAATTTGATTAACAAGCAATCTTTCGGGAACATTTTAACTATCAACTCATATTATAATTGGCAAAGTGACATTTTATATTATTTAATGCAACATATTAAATTTTCTTTATAATTTAAATATTTAAATTTGTATGCATCGTAGGTTTTCCTTTTTAAAATATTGTTGGAACAAATTTACTCAACTACACTTACCGTATCTAATTATCTATAGCTCTTTAAGAATTATTTTTTATATACTCCTCTTTAAGAATTATTCTCTTTAGGGAAAAAACTTTACTAAACACTTACTATTTCTATAGCTTATAATTATTAGGAGCAACTTTTGCTTTAATTTACCAGACATAACTAACAAAACAGTCTTCGAAATGTGACAAATAAGGTGCCAAACTAGAAGTATTTATACAAAAAAAATTGAATAAATTGAAGTGGCTAGCTACTCTATTTATATTCACAATAGAGTAGCCACTTCAATGAAATAAGCATCAATAATTATGTAGCTAGCACATCAACCATTTGTGAATTGTGATGAAGTTAGTAAAATAATATATTTCACTTCCCAGATCCGTACCAGTTTTAATGCAGTAGTTAACCCATCGCTTTATTCCCCTTTTTCTAAATATTAAAACTAGTTAATTTTTTGTATAAATAATGTATGATATTTATGGTGATCGATGATGTTAATTAATTAGAATTGATACATAGTTATTATCAAAATAAATTTGTTTGAGGCAAATGAAAATCAATTCAAAACAGTTCACAATTATTTTATTTGTTTTTTTTTAATTATAATTGAAATGATTAAATAATATTAAATATAATAATTTTATAACTATAATAAACTATTAAACTGTAAAATTATAAAATATAAAATTATATAAAATAATTTTATTTAAACAATTCGCAACGTCTAGAGTAAATTTTATCTAAAGTTTGACTAGGGATGGCAATAGGTCAGATCAGTACAGGTATTTAAGTACCCATATCCAAATCTAAATCTTCGGATATCTAATTTTTAGCCTCATACCTAAACCCTCGTGTATATACTGTTCCATATTCAAATCCACAGATATTTATAATATAAGTAAATTAAATTAAATTACTTAATAAGAATATATTCATTATGTAATAAAATACTTCAGAAATGTAATTATTAGCAACATGATAACAATACAATAGTTTTAAACCAAAATAAAATTAAATTTAAGATTTTTTTAAACTAAAATTACCAAATTGAATCTTTTAAATGTTATTAAATATCTAAAAAATCAAAATAAATTATGTATATAGGGCGGGGCGAGTAATGAGACGGGACAATAGATATCCATATTTGTCTCATATTCATGTAATCGCCTCAAAAACCCACTCTATTTAGGACAGAACAGGTCGGGACTAAGCGAGGCATGCCAAACTGCCATCCTAAGTTTGACGTCTTATTTTTGTTCCCTTTAAATTACTTCCCCTTTTACTTGGTGTAGTGTAGCATTGAAACACTGAAAAAAGAAAGCAAAATAATGCATCTCTAATAACAATTCGACTACATATCATAAATATCTTTTATATCTCAACCATTTATTACAAAAATTTTAAACATACTAACGTAACAAACTAGTCTAGATTTAATATATTTTAAAATTTAAAATTCAAAATTAATAATTAAATTACAAAATTTTAAATAAAAATTTCCAAATTTCATCCCGTCTATTTTCAATTAAATTCAAAATTAGGAAATAGATAACAAAATTTTAAGTTAAAGAAAAAAAGATGTTTTAGAGAAATTTATACCCTAATTTTGGATGTGTCATACTTAATTACCTTTGTAATTGTACTATTATGACACATCCAAAATAATATAATTATGTACAAAATAAATTATAAATACATCTGAAATTCAATTGCATACAAATTAAATTTAAATAATTAACATATACATAAGTAATATACATCGAAAATTCATTACACATCTAAAATAACATAATTATTTGCAAATAGATTATTAACACATCCAAAATTTGATCGACTACAAACTTAAATATATAATAAACATACACGTAAAAAAATATTTTCTTTTCGTCGAACATTTTTAAACGTGAAATCTTAGGATATTTTTAAAAAAGATATTTTCTTTTCGTTGAACATTTTTACAATGTTGGAAACGAAAAATGCTTTTTGGTGCGGTATGATTAAACAATGAAAGAAAAGAATAAACACATTCAAAATTTGGAATTACTTGTGAATAGAAAACTTAAAATAGATTAAAATTCAAAAGATACGAGAATGAGTTATAAATTATAATACTTTTTTTCATGTTATGGGCCCACCACAAAAAAATGTGAGCGGTTGAAAAAACTTTATTTATATATTATTATCAATTTAAAATTTGTGTTATGTATAGATAATTAGATATATCTCCTAAAAATTGGCATAATAAATTATTAAAAATTAAAATAAATTGAATAAAAGAAGTTATGGCTGAAGTATTGATATATTTTGATGTACGTATAGACTTATTCCTCTAATAATTTGCTGAATATTTTTAGATGTTTATATTATTATTGAAGACGTCGTACTTAACCTAATTTAAACACGTATCACTACTTTTTGATATTAAATATAGTGTCATAATAAAAAAGTTCATTAGATCATGACATCTATATATATATAAATAATAAATGGTTATCATTACTTCCTTCCGATCGTAAAATACCATATATTTTTTGTACAAATTAAACAAGTAATTAATATATAAATTTTATAGAATGCCAAAAAAATATGATTCCCTTATCGTTTTCAATTCTTCTATTTGTGTCACAAAAATGGCTATTATTTATTGAATAATGAGAAAGAAACTTCAAGTGAATTTATTTAAAGGAAGAAGACAAGGACATCATTCTCTGTGATTATGCAAGAACACAACATGTTATGAAAGTTGATAACTCATGCAAGGCATGCGTTGGCTCACGAATCTTAATTAATATTCATCATATAGGTAGTGTTCTAATCAGAAAGAAATATTTACATAGTTTTATAATATATATATATATATATATATATATATATATATATTTAATATGTGTTTTGGATTAAAAATTATAACTACACATACATTATAGTTTTTTAATATAACTTTCAATTAATTATCATAAATGTAAATAAATAATATTATAACTATTCTTGAAATATATATTAAATGTACTGTCACGATGAAAATCACTACTTCTAAGAATTGTCACTAATAAAAAATACATAAATAATTATATTACTAATTTGTCCCTTACGCAAAAATTTTATTGGTTTAAGTGAATTTTATAGACTTTTCCTCCTTTTTCTTATATGTCTTATACTAATTTTTTTTTATTTTGAAATTCAATAAAAATCGAATAATTCTGAATCTTTCGATAATAAAAAATCTAATACTGTATTATAAAATTATCTTAAAAGTATCTAAGCCGAACTAAGAAGAAATATAAATAATGACATCTTTGATATGAGCTTAAAAAACATTGAAGAATTTTTTGGGTTATAGAATGAAAATGGTGTGGCCACACACATGTTGACATGTATATACATATATATAGAGACACAACACATCGCATGCAAAAGCAAAGCCTATGATTAAAATATGCAACCGACCATGGGCCCATTCATTTCCATTCACATCTTCATTGGGAACTCTTAAGGCAGAAAGAAAAAAGGAGATGAAAATAATAATAACAAAAATAATAATAATGAAGACGTGACATAATCACCTAAATGGAAAGTTCAACAACCATTATTGTATGTCACCCAATGATTTGTGTCATGTTTTCTGGCTTATTTCACTCATAATTTCACAACCCACTTTTTGAATATAAAGAATTATTTATTAGTAAAGTCATAATTTTCTTTTCTCTATTTCTGATTACATTGTGACAAACAATAATGTATACCAATTGTTGAATTATGAAGATAAATATTACATTTTATTGAAATTATATAACGAAAACTCAACCGGAGGTTCATCAGTCTTTATTTTTTTCATTAATTAATTTTGCTCACAGTCGTTGTAATATATTCAAAGATAATAATAATCACACGGGAGGATTAATTATTTAAAAATAATTATATTTTTAGTCATTAAAATTTAAATTCAAAATCAATTTGGTCACAATTATTATTATTTTTTTTTTAAAAAAATGATCCTCAAAATTTTATTTGCGTTATTTTAACGTCATTTTAGACTATTTTGCCCTTCTGATTTGATTTTTTATACAGTTCAGCACATGTACCTAATAAATTCAACAAAAACATAAAAAAAAAACAAAACAAATGCTTCATGATTTCTTATAGCAAGCTTACTTCGTGTTGTTGCTGCTGTTTCTCCAAGAACATGGATGAGTTGTTTTGAAGGCCATTGGATGAAACTAAGCTTTCATGTAGATATAAATCTTCCCAAAACCTAAACATTGAGGAAAAGAATATTGAGGAAAAGAATGTCGGTTCTCCATGGAGTGAGAATGGCAAAATGGTAAAAAGAATGATTTTAAACATAAATGATACCTTAGGGACCATTTTAATAACAAAAAAAGAATTATGACCAATTTTATTTTTATTACGGACCAGCCCCGATGCGTGCCCAATTCTTAAGGAATAAGACCACGAATAAGTGGCCCACAAGGAAAAAAAAATCATCTAAAACAGGAAAGATACAATGCAATCGCAAACAGATCCCCTAAGGATCTCAACCACCCGAAGCTATATAAACAATGGGCATCACTCCCTCAAGGTACACATTCTCTCACCCTACTCCCCATATTTGACCTAGAATCCCATAATCCTATTTCTAGGCTTCTAGGGCTATTCTCATTCATATCAACATCCTTCTCCGTCATAGCTCTCGGTTACACCGAAGAGCTTGTCCATCGAACGCACATCTTCTTACCTCGGTCATTGAGACTTAAGACCTCATTCAAAGTCCTTTGGACAATCATTAAGGGACCCGACCTTAACAATTTTGAATCCAAATCTTTATGACTAAAAACGTTATCCCAATTATTTACGTTGTTATAATATGCAAAAAAATAAAAAATGTATATTTACTTTTAAGTTCTATTTTAGATGTCCAATACTTATAATTTAATTTACAAAAGTTTATTGCATTTATTTGGTATTCATTAATCTAATTAGGGTTAAGATAAAACGACAAGATTCAAAACTTATTTATTATGTTGAAGACTTAGTCTTTACTTTTTCGGGTTAATGATGTTCAAATTCGTCTTTAAAAGATATCACATTTTTCAAATTGATCATCGAAGGCTTTTATTAGTCATATTAATCTAAAAGGTACTCAAACACTCAAAATGCTCCGACATCACCCATTCACTATAAACCCCACATTGTTGTTCACAAATTATAGAATGCCCTAACACACCTTGATCCAACTCTTAAAAATGACCTCTCCCCTCTAAAGAAACTGAAGGTGAGAACTTCATCACTAATTACAATTGGGTTGTTGTTTTTGAGCTATTTCTATTTTGCATGTGATCATTTATTTAATAATGTAAATATTTTGTAATGGGTATGTCGCGACGTCCCGCGCGGGACGGGACGAACGAAAAGGACATTGGCGGCGAAAAGGGCTCGTCGCTGAATATGGTACTTTGGAAGATTGTGATTTGAGGTTCGGAGTCGCCACCAATCAATTTTTTCATAAAAAATGGAATGGCTAATTGGATGCCAAAATAAAGTCTGCGGTACCAGAGTTTGGATTCGGGGGTTGTTTACGAATAGGAAAGGTATTAGCACCCTATATCGTCCGTTCATTAAACGGTTACCATTTAATTCATTATTACTTGTCGACTTAATTTTATTGGTCTTCTTTAAATATATATTTTTTTATTATTTTGATAATTAAATCTAATTTCTTATAATTTTTATAAAAATAATATTTTTTTTTATATTTTGTTAATCAAATTTAATCAACGCTCATGATTAAACTTGATATAAAAACTTTAGGAATATTAAAAAGAAGTAATATAATCGGTACCCCGATTTTCTTCTAATTTCCGTCAATTGTGAGTGTCACTAATGTGCCCAAAACGAATTGCTTTGCGACGAGGATGCAACCGAAAAATTGAAAAATGAATTGATACAATGGAGTACACTTTAATTAATAATAATAATAATAATAATAATAATAATAATAATAATAATAATAATAATAATAATAAAAAAGAAAACAGGCATGGTTAGACTACTGATAGCATGCATGATATCCCAAATACAAGTTCCAAAAAAAAAAACACAGTGTTTGCAAATTCTACAATATACCCTTTTTTTGCTATTTTTTTTTTAAGGAAAACCAATGAACTAGGAACACAGTGAAATAGTGAATGATAGCACTGAAATACTGACATTATTCCACCACCATCAAATTCTTTTCTTTCGCCCTTTTTTTTAAGCAAAAAAAAGAAATAATAAGATGGTTCAAAAACAAAGGAAATGACAAAGTTAAAGTCAAAGAAATTCCTAAACTTTAATACATGCATC
>JASCZI010121199.1:1762-33013 GCA_036250425.1 Stylosanthes scabra | reverse complement strand
TTATATATATATATATATATATATATATATATATATATATATATATATATATATATAAAATAAATTCCTCGATGATGTATTCCACTATTTATGTTTATTTTTTAAAATTCTATTCTAGATGACAGAATTCGTCCATGACGTATTGGGTGAGTATTATAGACCTTAGAATCATGGCTGATCACAATTCCTTTTTATATCATTATTTATTTTTAAAACTCACAATTCATTAAAGACAGCTGCACTCAATCCGTCAATGACGAAGTGCTATAACGTTCCTTTACGGCGCCATATAGCCGTATTACTCCAATATCAACCCCAAAGGCGAAGCCTCTTGTCAGTAAAGGGGGGCAATGACCCTCCAAATTATAACTTCTTTTATTAAATTATGACTAAATTTAAATTTAGCTCTCTAACTTTTTTATTTTACTTTGTGATCTATTATAAAAATAACTTTTAGCCCCTCCCTAATTACATTCCTAACTTTGCCCCTGATCACTCCATAATTTAACAAAAGACAAATCTAAAACCAATATATAAAATAATTAACGTCTATTTTCCACTTAAAAAGTAACATCATTACTTAAAAATATGACATAACTTTTTTTTATATATATTTTTTATGTAAAGAGTTTTACATATACATCCAATAAAATGTTACCACATCATTAAAAGCAATAAATTTTCAAACCCACTACTTCTAAAGTTAAATAAATGCATAAATCTAATTGGATGACTATGTAAAACTCTTTACATCGTCAATGCATCAAAATTAAACTCTTTTTATTTATACAAAATTTACTTAACTACTCAAATTTATTCTTCACTCTCGTTTAATCTTATTATATATTCTCAATACTCTAATAGTCAAAACTCGATTAATAAGTATACCTCTTTGAAACAGACTTGGTTTTCAATTTGAGGATCACCATGGCCATTGAGTGTCTTCAAGCGAACACAATGCAATGAACAGTAAAAACAATTGAACCTTGGCAGATTCAACAGTGTCAATGAAGTCAAACAGCGAAATATAATAGAGTCTCTAGTTGTTCCTTCCGGTGTTGCTTCAGTCCCTGGAAATGGAATGATTTCCACCAAGCTCTCACAATGTTTCAACTTTAGATTTTCAAGTTTGTCAAGATCCTTGGCTACTGATTTTGGGAACAAGCTTGTAAGGCTTTTACATGTATCAACACGCACTTTTTGTAGAAGTTGAAAGTGGAAAATCCCATTAGGATCTTCATTCCAAATACTATCCAAATTTGGTAGCTTTTCTAATTCCAACTTCTTCGGTGAAAACTCAATTGGTAGGAATGTCCTGTCTTTTGTTAAGCACTTCACATCAAATATAGTTTTCACTGATCTACATTTCTGAACTTTCAATTTTTGCATGTTATTCAAAAATGGAAGTATATTAGCAGGTATTACTTCGGATAAAAAATCACATTGATGCACAACCAAGGACTCCAAATTACTGAAACATGCTTCAGGGACTGGCAATGAGCCACGCCACATCTCTTGAAAATATTGGCTTTCTCTAAGTGCAATCTGCACATGGAAAACAAGTGAAAGGTATCAGAAACCATTGGAACTGTGAGAAGAAGAAGAACTAAAGAGTAAAGTAGAAAGAGCGGAGCAATGAAAGAAGTGTGTGAATCTCATTATGAACAGTTAAGTCTAAACAGATACATCACTACTCTATTTATAGAGCTAACTACACTTAACAGACTCTTAACAGAGTAACTAACTCCTAACAACTTTTGCCAACTCAGCAACACATGCTTAACACACTGCTACTCTTAATAACAAGCAGAAACATAATTAACTCGTAGTTTACGACCAAAATTGCAACTAATCAGGTTTTGAATTGCTGTGATCTATTAATCGTGAGTTGTGATCATAATTGAAACATTTTTTCAATATAATTTTTACAACAATGCTACATGTACACCTCTTTTTGGTGTACATCTCTATCAAAGTCCCAAACTAACATGTTTTATATATATACAACGAACATGTTTTTATAGTTGACACGAACATGTTTTAAAACCTGTTCGTTTGCTTTTAAAAACTTGTTTGTTCTAGTCGTAATATTCTGTCGAACAGGTTAAAAATCTGTTCGTTTACTTTTAAAAACCTGTTCATTCTAGTAGTAAAAACCTGTTCGTTGGGATTTGGATAGAGGTATACACCAAAAAGAGGTGTACACCAAGATTAATCGTAATTTTTAAATTAATTTTAACACTACATTTTTTTAAGACCATGCAAGTTACAAAAAATATTGTGACAAAAAAAAATTATAAATGAAGTCAAATGGGAACAGAATAAAGTCGTAAAGTTTAAAAAATTTCACCGGATGTAGATCATGATATAAAACAGATCTTTTTATTTAATTTTAAATAATATTATTCATAATAATAAGATAAAATGATATCAGACTAAGGTTGTTCTAGAACATTTCAATATATAATAATGGTAATAGATAAAATGGAGTTGCAAGTAACATCTATTTATATAATATAATATACTAGGACACCAAAAATAAATAATATAATACAGTAAACAAATTTATTTTTTGTCTATTTGACCAATAATGTAGTTCATAATATAACATACTTGTCTAACAAAATAATTTTACTTTAAAAGAATGGAAGACGTACTTTTTTGTCATTCATCTTGCGAATGGTGGTATCAACATTATCTTCCCATTGGACTGCAAATGCTTTATCTGAGGGCAACTTGACCGAATGTAGATTTATTTGGATGTGAGGACAGAATGTTGTCATCTTCCAGAGTTCACCAAACATGGATAATTGTTGCAATGATGGAAAACACAAAGTACGTTTCCCTGAGTAAAACCATCTCAGCATTGGCAAGTCTTTAAGATACAGAACCTCGAGCTGCTTAAATATTATGCTCTCCTTACTCTCATTAGATTCATCATCCTCTTTGCACACTATCTCTCGCATTGATCCACAATGACTTATCTTCATCTCCTTGAGTTGACTCAAACTTTCTGCTGTTGAGGATGTGAACAAATACAACAAACCATGGCAACCACATATATTCAATTTCGTGAGACTAGAGAATGACACCTTGCTTGCTACCAAGTTCTTTATATCAAAACACAACTTCACTTCCAGTGTTTGGATATGATCAAGAATGGGATGTATCCAAGAGTTCTCAAAACCAATGGATTTTAGTCTATAAAGACAATCTACTCTTAACCCTTTGAGATGCGATAGGAGTTCAATATAATCAGGCTTAAGGGTTTCCTCAAATAGCACCTCTTCAAGCCTTTCTTGTGATGAATCTCCAAATTCAAGCCCAAATTCAAGCATACGAGACTTTAGTTCCCCAGTCAACACGGCACCTTTCATATAAAATGATAATTTCTCCAATCTATGAAATAGAAGATTAACCTACCAAGCAAACCAAAAAAAAAAATTGTAGGACATTATGCCAATAAGAATAGACTCATTCAAAAATAAATAAACTATGTTTTTTCCCCACCTATTCGAAGATTTTCGAAATTCTAATTTTTAATTTTTTCAATTTTTTTCTTAAAACATTAAGTATCAATTTTACCCTACATCAATTTTAGGCTAAAGAATTTGCATATGGAATGAAAAATGGTGTTGCACGAAGAAATGAAGTGACAAGGTGTAATTGTAATGTTGTGGAGTTGTCAGAAAAAGCAGCTGCAACACGCTAGTAGCGCGCAGTGGCAACACGCTAGCAGCGAGCTGGCTACCTCCATGGCCGGTTACAGGTTGCCTCTCTCTGCTGTGTGTATATAAAGCTTGGCCAACCCATTTTCCATATCCCATATCCCATTTTCAAAATACTTGTGTAGTGGCTTAGTGATCTTTTAGTCCTCTTTAAATATGGATACAGTTAATTTGTTGGTGTACTATAATTGAGAGATTATCCAGAATACACAAGAGGGTGTGAGATTTAGGTGTGAATTTCCGGTTTCGTTTTGCATTCCTTCCACGATGACATTTGCAGAGCTCCAGCGTGGTCTATGCGAATGTATCGACCGTCATATTTTGAAGAGCGTGAACCGGATTTTATATCGAATGCCGGTCCAATTATTTGCCGAAGCCATATATTTTGACAGAATGGCCGTTGTGGATGAAGCAAGCATGCGACAAAAAATAATTGTTGTCTCATTATTTTTGTTGAACATTATTATTACTATTAAATATTATGATGAGGTTTATAAATATTATTATCATTACATAAATATTATTTGTTAGGCTTATTCATTATTTTTATCTATTTCTATTAATTAAATACAAATATTTATTTTCTCTAATCATTATATATTATTTAGTTAAACGCACATGTAAAAACTTAAAAAACATCAAAATGTATAAATCTACTAATACCCGCATAAAATATTAAAAAATTAAAAATTAAAAAATATTAAATGATTAAAAATTAATATATTAAAAAATATTACTAATACACGCATAAAACATTAAGAACTTAAACAACATCAAAATTTATATATCACTAATATACGCATAAAATATTAAAAAAATAAAAATTCACAATTAAATAATATTAAGAGTATAAACTTACATAATTGGGATCGTGCAAGTAATACGCAATATGCTCCTCCGGACGTGTAAAATCTTTAACCATCTCATTAGTCTTTAAAACTACAAACTAAATTAAATTTTTTGAGGGGAAAAAAAAAGAGAGAAGAAAGGGACGTGCACCATGGATATGCAGCAGCAGCACTCCTCATTTTATAGGAGGCGAAGAAGGAAGCATGGGGCGCATGGCATTCAATGCATGCTGTTCCCCATGCATGACTGTGTTTCCAACATGCAGACAGTTGACCAGATATTCAACACGCTAGTAGCGTGTAAGCTCAACCCGCTGCCAGCGTGCAGCCTCAACTCGCTATCAGCGTGTAGCAGGAGCGTGCTAGACCTCGTTTTCCTCGTAGCCAACACGCTACCAGCGTGTATCAGGTGCACCCACAATTAGGAATTACACCCATGATATCCATAACGCAAGAAAACACCATTTTTGTTTCCATTTTCAAAATAATTTCCGTCAATTTTATAAGTATTCATTTTTTTTCTTCCAATTTTATCCTTTACAAAATCCTAATTTTAATCCCAATTCAAAACTCAAAAATCTTTGGGTGCGCTTGGTTTGTGTTTTCAGTGTTTTCTATTTTTTAGATTTTATGAAGGGAAAAGTGAAAACAACAGAAAATATGATTTTATTGTTTTCACTTTTTCCTTCACAAAATCCAAAAAACAGAAAAACTGAAAATGAAAACACAAACCAAATTTAAACCCAACCTCCCTCTCCTCTCTCTCATCTTATCCCTTTCCTCTTCAGTTTTCACCATCCATCAAGAGCACCCCCAATATTCGGATCACCTTGAAGTCACCACCACCGGTTCCCTCATTAGCACTTCATCCCTTTCCCTTCACCGCCACCACTCAATGTTGCCACCATTGGCACTCCAATCTTCACCTTCACCTGTGAACAAAATTGCTATTTTTTCTTGTCTTTCCTCTTGATCTCTCGCAAGAATCAAGGGGACTGGAAAGCATCTTCACCGAGGAAAATATAGAAAGAGGAAAGCTAGAAGGCCATCAATTTTAATTTATTTTGGCCTAGATCTTTAACTAGCGATCCAATTACCACGATTTTAATTAAAACATCTTAATGTTGATGGCCAAATTGGCTGGCCATCTAGCATTGCTCACGAGGGTAGGTTCCCTCCTTTGGGATTTTTATTTTTCTTAAATTTTTTTTAAAGAGAAAAATCTGAATTGCGTTGATGATGATTATTTATTTATTTAAGAGATTTGTTGACTCGGTTGTGTAGGCGGTGATAGTGGCCATGGGGTTGTACGGGTAGAGCGAGGCAAGGCGGTGGTAGTTACAGCAATGGAGGAAGAGGAGGAGGATGTAGGGTGATGCATAATCTCATTGGGTTTGGGTTAGATTAGGATTTTTGAGTTAGATTGGAGTTGGGTTAAAATTAGAATGGGTAAAATTGAATTTTTTTTTTTTTATGAAATTGAATAAAGAGATAAAATTAAAATTTATTTAAAACGTTAGAATGACATTAAGTCATTAAATCAAATTAAAGGTTGGTCACCCAAAAAAAATCAAATTAAAGGTTAGTGCTAATTTTAAAAACTCCTGAAGACGAATATAATTTTTTTGAAATATAAATTGATATAAGATAGTGAATAAATGATGTAATTCACATGGACCTTATTAACAACATTTAGAAGTCACACATCGCTGTTTTTATTAAATGTGGCTCGAACCCAACCTCTTACAACAAGGGAAGGAAAAATACCGCTCATCGGCACACAACAGAATTTGGATTGAAGAAAGTTGTTTCGTTTAATAAATTTCATATTTGTTTAGGTAGAACATGTAAATTTATTTCTTTTTAAAAGATGATTATAAACTATAGATTTGACTTCTAAAAGATAGAAATGATGGAAATTAAATTTCTATAAACTGTTTTATCATATTATTATTTTAGGTAATTAATAATTACAATGGAAATTTGGATATTAAATTGTTAATCTCTTAATCGAGTGTCAAATTTATATTTTGCTAAAAAAAAAAACTAGTTATATGTATGACATTGGATAAACATGTGCTTTTTATTTTAACCTTTAATTAATTTCAGTATTATTTACTTGTAGCTCATCAATAACTTTTCTTATGTTATATGAATTTATATCATTGTTTATAGTTAGTCTAAATTGATTTCAATAAAATTATAAACGAAGTAGTTATAACAAGTACCTGTTCAATTGGAACTAGAATTTGTTGATATACAAAAGTCTCTGCTTCTTGACATTTGAGTATCATCCATTTATTGGCTTGTATATTTACTCTTGTTAGCTTTGGAAATTGAAGCTTGTGTTGTCCCGGATAAAAGTATTTGAACGGTGGCACTCCCAGTAGGTACAAGGAATTCAGAGAATCTAACACAATCGTACGTGGTGGTGTCTTCTAATTCTGAGATTGTTTTATCCTCTGCAAAGATTTTTACCACCTTTTCACAGTTTTTTATTGAAAGACTTCTCAGCATAGCAAGATCTTTAGCCATAGATGATGGAAACACATATTCAAGACTATCGCATCTATCAACGTTCAAATCTTGAAGAGATTGAAAGTGAATAATCCCTATGGGATCTGTGTTCCATATATGTTCCAAATTTGGTAGATTCTTTAAAGACAACTTTTTCAAAGGGGACATGGCCATTGTTTTTGCCATCTTAATGCTACTGTCTGCATCCATATTAAAGATGACTTGTACTCCATCGCAATCGGATACTTGCAAATTTTCCAAATTCTTAAAGCAATGAAGCAAATGAGATGGAATTACATGCACAAGATAACCACATCTCTTCACAACCAAAGATTTTACATTGTGGAATCTATTCACTTGCATCAAGGTTTGATCACACCACACTTGTTTTAACTCTGGGTGATTGAAAAGCTCCAAATGAACCTATTAAATAATGATTAGAAAAATAAAAGGAATCACTTATTTGCATTAAAAACATGATTAAAAAAATGCTTTTGCTCATGTCTCCAATGGTGAGTTCTAATTTAATATTAATTTGAATTTTATATAAAGACACATCAGTATTTGTGGGACCATATCTCATTTAATATTATATTTGAGATAATATCTCCAATATTTAGTTTTAATTTAATATCAATTTGGACCCCACACAATACTATTTATTAAGTTAAATTAACTTACATTAAATAAGTTGTATAAGTGATACGGTATCAATTTAGTGATATTAGATTTCCTTCCAATGCATACCAAAGTATCAATTCAATTTATTTATGTTTTTAAGATGAATTGATACCCAAAAAATACACCATTAAAAATGCTATAAGAGTCCAACATTTTAGAAAAAAAAATCATACTAAATGAAGTTTTTGGGCCCAGGATTTAAAATAACTTTATCTAAAATCATAATAAAAAAAGGATAGATACGTTTTATGAGAATCAAGTTTTGGGAAATTATAATACGCAGTAGTGGAGCCTCAGAGGAGCAATGGGGGCCATGGCTTTCCAAATATTTTATAAAAACATTAGTAGTATTATATTTTATGAATGATAAATAGTTCAAGTGGCTAATTAGTACTAAGGTAAGTCAATGTATGTGGGTTCAATACTCTACATTAACATTTGGCCTTGAATCTTTGATAAAAACAAGAGATATAAGTATATAACCCAATAACTTGACTATCTAAGGCTTTAGGCCTATTCAAAACAATAAAAAATAACAAATGTTATCATATCTTCTTATATACTTATACCTATATAATGGCATAATCAAATTTATTATATCCTAAAAATAAAATAAAAAAATGTTTCTATATCCTAAAAAACCCTACTTAGACATAGGTAAAACAAAAAAAAATTTTCTATATCTTATTATACCTATATATTGACCTTAATATATATATATTTTGATGTTAATATTAATATTTATATTACACAAAAACAAATAACAAGTATTAGTATTATTATATTTTTGTTAATTTTTAATATTTTATTATTTTTTAACTTATTTTGCGGCTTACATATTTCAATTTTTCTATAATTATAAAAATGAAAACTTAAAGAATTGATAATTTTTAAGAGGAGGACAAATTTTAAAGTAGGGAAAAAAATTTTGGCCCCCAAAACATTTTTTCAAACTCCGCCATTGGTAATACGTATTTTTATTTTATATATAATAAAAAATTATACAATTTAATAAATAAAATTAAAAATCATGAGAATATGAATAAGGATTTTCAATTTAATACAGTGCTTGTCGAATATAATGACTAATAGAGAAAATTCTACTATGAAGACATTTAAGTGTCTTCTAATGAGAATATTACCATATTTAAAAATTTTATTTCTCTCATAATAATACCATTAATTACCCATCAAATTTTAATAGCACAAATGAATGGTTAAGATTTAATATTTTCACTAGAAAACTATTGTTGTCTTCACCAAAAACATTCTCTGACTAATATTATAAAAAATAATATAAAGTAGTAATTTAGGAATGTAGCAAATCCGAGTGGAAGGGGATTAAGAACATAAAAGGAAGAGCGCAGGTTTAAGAAAGAGCATTTAAACGAGTCAGTACACCGACCCAAAAAAACCAGAGGGAGTACAAAGTACTTTATCAGCAAACACCTTTTGAAGGGTGCCATTCAAGTCTCCTTCCCAATACCCTTTCTCTTCATCTCCTTCTCTTTCACTGACAAGTACACTTCGTAACTTGGGTGTTGTCATGTGCTTTGCCGTGAATGTTTTCATCTCGGACAATCTTTCAGAATCAGTTTTTTCAACAATGGCACCGAAAACTCACAATTCCCGTTGCTACAGAAACTTGTGAGTTTTCTTAGTTCCTCAAATTCTATAGCTATCAGCTTGGCAAAGACAACTTTAATCTCCTCGTCATTTCCCTCATCATCCTTGCTAACTATTTCAATTAATTCATGACAATGGGATACCTTGATGGTGGTGAGTTGAACCAAGCTCTTTGCTGTTGAGCATGTCAATAGAGTTTTCAATTCATAACAATCAGATACTTGCAAGTATGTCAAGTGAGAGAAGGACACCGAGGAATGTGCCAACCTAGTCAATTTGAAGCAAGACTGTAAGACCAAGCGGTGCAGTGATCTCTGAAGAGCAGGATCTCTTTCAAATCCAATATCCTCCATATATGTACAACACCACAATGTTAATTCCTTAAGAAGTAATACGGATCCCAATCTTTGCTTGGGAGCGGTGTTTCCACTTGGCACAAACTCTCTAATCCCCGAAAAACTCACTTGCAAGATTTGTAGATTAGGAATGGTGTGGAGGAAGGAGTATAAAGTCTCGTCACCGCTCTCCCATTCATACAAGTAAAGCTGTTTCAAAGAGTTCATGTGGTACTTGCCTCTGTTGCTTATTAACCACTTCACTGCTTTTGAGTCGATCCCCAGATGCTCCAACTTGGACATTACCTGCACATCATCAATATATAGTCACTTGATGATTCAAATAATTATGTATTTTTATGTTATAGTGACCTCTGACCTGCACACTTCTTATTTTCTATTTTCTCTCACTTTCTCAATCCGAAAACTCATTGTCAAACTCCAATTATTTCTATCATAAATATATGAGATTCTATAATTTGTTCATTTACAATTTTACATCACAAAAATGGGTATAACAAGAAAGGAGCATGACAGTGACTATAGTTACTGAAGAACTGTTTATATGTAATTTTGTTTTTACTTTTTAAAACTAGAAAATTATACATTTTCTGTCTTCACTAACTTTAAGAAGTATAAAAAATATAAAATTTTTTCTTTTGTCCATGTAAGTTTTCAAATTCAAATTAAATTTTATCTTTATTTTTATGATTCTCTATGTATTTCTATCTTAGAGATAATATAACATCCAAAAACAATCAAGGTACTAAGAAAATATTTTTGAAATTTACAACAAAAAAGAAAATGATTTAAGGGCATATTGACTGATTTGGCTCATTGCAAAGAGAATTTTACTGTTTACTTTAAATATTTTCTATATGGGATGTGTCAATAAATATCTCTAAAATATTTGTTAAGAATACAAAAGTACAATAATTTAGCTAACAAGATCATTTTTGAAGAGTTAATGATGTTAAATACATATAAATTTAGAGAAAGTTTAGGGAACACATAATTTGTTAGCCAATAGGCTTTCTCCTTCTTTTTCAAAAGTTACTAAATATTTTACTAAAATTACTATTTTTTTTTGTCTACTAAAATTACTATTTCAAAAACATGTTACCTTTTTTTATATTTATCAATATTAATTCTTGTTAATTAGCGTACTTAATAATAATTTCCCCTTCAATTTATGCTTAATGACTTTGAGGTCATGACAATGGTGTTGTAGACAAGAACTGGAGCATACTATAATATCATAGGTTTTAACTTTAAATATCATAAGCACTTTTACCTTTTCGGCTGATAATAATGCTCTTCCTTCGTCTGTGGCACATTCTATTTTGAATATTTCGAGATTTGGACACTCGTTCATTGTTAGTTGCTTCAATTTTGGACACTCAACAATATGTCTCCCTTTGTAGAAATATTGGATGCTTGGTAAATTACTAAACCTCATAGAGACTAGTTCAGGAAACTTGAATACTTCACTGCTTGTTTCTGATACTCCATCACACGCAATGATTTCCTCCAAATTACCACATGATTGTATCGAAAAGCTTTCTAATTTTCCAAGATCCTTGGCTATAGAAGCTGGCAACACATTTCTCACTCTATTACAATGAGAAATCTTTATATTCTGCAAATGTGTTAAGTTAAGCACTCTTTTTGGATCTATACTCCACACATGCTTCAGATATGGTAGTCTATACAAATCAATAAGCTCTAACAGTGCAGATGTTGTATCATTTTGCTGCGGAGAACCTCTGATTTCCAAAATGAATTCCACCGAATCACAATAATAAACCTTTAAGCATTTCAAATGCAAATACCAGCATTTTGTGTGATTAGGGAAAATTATTTCAAGCTTACTGCACCATTGAATATCCACAGAAATGAGACTAGGAAATGAATCTACACTGACTTCGTATTCATGTGGCCATATGTCCTTCAACATCCCCATGTGAGACAACTGGATTTCCTCCAACTCAGGAAACATAGGAACCTGTTTTGATGTAATAGAAAGTCATTCGTCAAGTAAGCATCGATGAACATTAGAAAAATAAAATGCATTAATATATGGCCAGCCAGAACAATGAGTAAATAATATAAAGTATAATAATTATCTACAACGACTTATAGAGATGCTTTTTAATTTATTGAGATTGCAAGCCACAGACAATGAACATAAATATGTCAAGTTGCAACAGTCTTTTAGAGTTAACTTTATTAAGTTCTTAAACCAACTAGTTGAAGGTGGATTGCTCCATATCTTGTGAATCATGATTGAAAACAACTCCAAAATTTCTAAGTTTGGAATTTCTACCTGCAGTAAAAGAAAAAAAAAAACCACACATAAACCTTGTTACTCTATTTGGAATCATTGGTCTTAAAATATTATTTTAAGTTGGAGAAAAGCCATACTTTTTAATTAAAGAGAGAAAAGGAAGTTGTGGCACTCTGCTCATCCTCTGCTGATACAATTTCCCCGTCATCAGTCTTGTAAAAACTAACAAATGATGGTAACTTTTGTAGTGCCAAAGAGCATAACTTATGAAGCACAATCTTGTTGGATTCTTCTTCTTCCTCACCAACAACTGCTTGTAGAGAATCACATTCAGAGACATCAATGGTTTCTAGACTAGTAAGAGAATTAACCATGTAAAAGAAGAATATGCTCTTCAATTTGGAGTACATCTTCACTTTGACTGTCCTTAGTCTAGAGAATGAGGAGGAATAATCTTCAACAGGATTACAACATATCTGCTTTATCTTCATTAGGTTGAAGAGGCTGAGAAATTCTAAATTGGAAAAGGCATCCTGAGGTAGTGACAGCTCCAGTTCACAATATATTCAATGTCTTTGTTATTTACAATCGACAAGTGTTTCAGATTTGGAAATCCATCCAGATTCAGCTCATAAAATGCATTTTGAACTCCATGTAGATCTCCCAACAGCAAATTCTCCACTCCTTTGAATAGCAATTTGATTCCTTTGAGAGAGTGAATATCGTCCCGGCCAGGTTCTAGCTGCAGTGCCAAAGATCTTGAAGCTTCATATCTATTGAGCATCTTGAAATCCCCAATTGAAAGTGTCTCAAAGTCTCCAATCACAATCTTGTAATCATTCAACTCGTGAAAAAACAAGTCTGTAGGCAAAAGTTCAACACTGGGAATGCAGACATCTATAGTATTCAATTGGTGCAGATGTTTCAACTCAGAAAGAACTGAATGTTGACTGTTATTTTTCTGTCCTTTCACCTCCATTTTAGGCAAGCTGTTTGATACATACAATTCCTCCAAATTGGTGAAGCTTGATAAAGATAGAGGTCCTGTGGAGCTACTTATTAAACAATCACTAATGTCAAGCAATTGTAACTTGCTTAAGCCCTCCAACACTGTTGGCCAATCTTCAATTGTAGATCCTGAAAGACTAAGAATTCTTAACTTTCTCAAATTATTTAAAATTGACAAGTTACCAAGAGTGCATTTCTCCAAGCAAAGCATTCTGAGGTTTCGTAAGCATTTGATTGAAGACGGTAGACACTCAAAATGAATTCCAGATAATACTAAGACTTTGAGTTCTTCCATTCCTTCAAAAAACTTGTCAGGTATTTTCAAAGTTGAGCCATCACAGTCGATATAGAAGAATGTAAGCCGAGGACAATTAACAACCTTTGGGAGCTCATCCACAATATGGCACTTGTGTAGATAAATTGCAGTGCACCTCTCAAGTTGATCCTTGTCAGGCCAGACATCTAGTGTTTTATTTCTCAAGATAAAAGCATTCTGATTCTTGCACGCTATAGATAGAGCAGCATCACGAATTATATCATGCATATTGAAATTATCGTTGGAAGTACTATCCAACAATCCTGAATCTTGTAGCTTCTTGATTGACTTAGATATGCACTGGCGAGCATCCCTCAGGGTATGGACATCTTTAAGTATGCCCAAACCAAAACAGTACTTCACCAAGTCAACAATTAATGACTGATGACACATCTGAGGATACACTAGGAAAATGGACTTGAGCTCTTCACTTTCTAGATGATCGTAACCCATCTTCACATGACCCTCCATGTACTTTTGCACTTCATTCGATCCTTGTTGGTTTTTGAGTCTTTCTAGTTCTTCTTCCCAGTCCGACTTGCTCTTATTCATTAACGACCTTCCAACTATAATAACTGCCATTGGTAACCCTGCACAATAATTCTTGAGAGTTTCTGGCTTGAACTTGGGATCTTCATTTGTCATTCCAACCACCTTCTTGAACAATCAAGGTATCCTCAACATCTAACTCCGGGACATGACAAGTTAATTTTTCTTTAACATTCATTTTATTGTGTAGCACTTGTTTGTATCGTGAGGTGACTAAAACCTTGCATCCCTTGGTGGTGCCACGAGAACTTTCATTTTTCATCATTTTGCCGCTAATATCTGTTTCTCCACCCATTTGCTCTTTCCCCACCAATTTGTGGCTTGAACCATGGTCATCATCAAATGGAACTCCAATCTTATTCAAGTCCAATTCATCCCAAAGGTCATCCAAGATCACAAGGGTATTCGTTTGCTGCAGACTCTTCCTCAACCGTGTTGCTCTCCCATTTTCACCTTCATTTTCAAAATTTAACCTTAAACCATCAGCAATATCTTGCTGAACCTTTTGAAGGTCTGGATCTTTCTTCACGATTGCCATGATCACCTTATCAAACAACTTGCTGTTTTCAGCTTGCTTTGCAATTTGTTTGACTAGAGAAGTCTTGCCCACACCACTTGGCCCGTGCAGTCCAACCATTCTCACCGTGGAATCTTTTAATTGCTCCATGATCTTTTCAATTATATCCATCCTTGATTTGAATTTGAGATAGTCACCATCAGATGGATTGCTATCCGCAAACGTTGGAGTTGGTCGAGAAGAAATATTTGCAAGAACGTGAGAGGACTTGTCATTCAGCTTCTCAATTGCGGGTGTCAATATCTTCTTTGCCTTCCTGCCAAGTTGACGCCTGTGCCACAAGAAAGGGAGTGCCCCACTAGAGCACCCCCCACCAAAGCAACTTGTCTTGGATTTGAGGGCTTCATCATCGTCAAACTCCTTACTTTCTTCCAGCTTTTTAGTCACCTTGTCGAGCCAATCTTGAGTAGTAGATGTGATTTCTTCAGCATTGTTTATTGCAACTTGAACTTGCTCATCTAGTGTTCTCTTATGACTTTCAAGGGTCGTAATCAGTTCTTTTAACTCCTGTTCATGGTCTTTGTAATTGATAACATAACCAAGTTGTCGAATGCTTGCTTCCAGTGCTAAATCAACAACTTTGCCCAAAAATGGAATGTCCCCCATACTTTGGGACTTCTCCTATTAAGAATATGTATGCATCCTGGAAAACAATATGGAAACCAACCAATAAGAAGAACGAATCAGAAAAATTAGAACACACAAAATAATAATTGGCACATCGCTTTATTATGTATATATTATGAAAAAGTACACGTAATCAATAATTTTTTAACCAACAAATCAGTCAATAAAAAATAGAACATATGTTTATAGAACATCCACAATAAAAGTTATAGAATATCCGAAAACTAAAACAACCTCAGCCAACTTTACATTTTTTTAGAAATAGAACATCCGAAACTTAAAAACATAGCATCCGAAACATAAAAAAATATAACATCCAATTTAAGTTGTTAGCTAATATTGGCTGAATTTTTATTGGTTACCTAGCATGGTTGATATATTTATTGTGCACCTTTTCCCGTTTTTTTCCTTTTTGAGAATCATTTATTTATATATATTGATATAATAAAATGTGCACATAAAAATTTATCATTTTTTAAAAAAATAAAAGAGAGCACAAAAGAAATGTATAAACGAATGACACATATTATGAAAGATATCGCATGCCACTAATTTAAATTCTTATCCAAACTCGTGTAACACTTTTTTAGTTCTTAAAGGGGTGACACTTCAGGTGTTACTTAAGCTTTTGTTTCTAAGAATATAAAGTTATTTTTTTAGATAGTTAAGAGTATAAAGCTTTTTACACAATATTGAAGATTCGGAATATTTTTCAAACTTGGTGTTCAGTTGGAGCCATTTTGCGGGAATTATTGACTAATAAAAATTCCACGTGCACATGAAAAATTAGTTATCATATATTTGTGTATAAAATATATGTATTGTTTAACTCAATTTCAATGTATATTTATCCAATACATATTCTGTAGAAACTAATTTGATAACCAATTTTTAGTATATACATAGCAGAGTGAATTAACTAAACGCGGGTAATGCTGGCCATAATGATCAAAACTAGCACAAATCCACAATCAAAAGCTTAGTGATTTTTGTTTTTTAGATTAAGTTCTATCTAAAAGTTGAAGTTTATATTGCTAACTTAATTTTGGAAAATATGAACGATAAATAACTTTAATAAGTGACAAACTAGATTTCTTTAACAATTAATTTTGGTGTACATCTTTTTTTGGTGTACACCTTCAATCAAGTCCCAAACGAATATGTTTTTACTACTAGAACGAACAGGTTTTTTAAATTAAACGAACAGATTTTTAACATGTTCGTGTCAACTATAAAACATGTTCGTTGTATATATAGATTTTTATTCGTGCACGAACATAATTTTACTACTAGAACGAACATGTTTTTAAAAGCAAACGAACACATTTTAAAACCTGTTCGTATCAACTATGAAAACATGTTCATTGTATATATAAAATTCTGTTTGTTTAGAACTTGGTTGGAGGTGTACACTAAAAAGAGATGTACATGTAGCAATACCGTTTGTTTAATAAGTGACAAACTATCTTTATATTTGGTAAACAACTTGTACATTTAATTCTAATTTTTGCAAAAATATCTTAATGAGAGTTTGAAAGCAGCATACGAAAAAAGGGACTAAGATTCAATAAATAGAGATCTTTTTCATTTCTTTTAAAAATTTCATCCGTTAATGAAGTCTGGAAAATAATTCATTTGACAAAAAATCGTCAAACATTAAAGACAAAAGTGTTTTATTTTTCTAAAGATAATTTCTTTTTTCTTTCTCAAAACTAATATGTCTTGAATCCTATTAAAGAAACATGAAAGGATAATAAGTATATTAGTGGAACTTAATCAATAGAGTATTTATCATCAGTTTATAAATTGATATATCTATCCAATATTTTATAAGGACAAAAATGAACTCTTACATTTAGAAAAAGAGGAATTAGATCACTAATAAGTGTCTAAAAAAAATTTATGGTTAATTTCTTGTAATCCAAAATTAAGATATGCATAAGTTTATTGTATTTTGTTAGACAAAGTCTTGGTAGCCAATATTAGGGAGACAATATAAAGCCAATATTATTTTTTTATATTTTCTCTTTTCTTTTTTACCATCCATTATTTACCTAATTATACTCATTGATTTTCTATTAGTCCCGTAACATTGGTTCCGTAACCTTACTCATTTTATTAAAGAAAAAGGGTGTGGAGGCGAGTGAGGTTGGTGAGGGGTTAAGCGTTGTATTGGGAAGTTTGGATGAGTGCTGGTTTGGTATGTGTTATGTGATGTGGGTCGTTCCAATAAAAGTTTAGAGCATCTGTCACATTATCCCCAACTCAGTAGGTTGAGGACTAACTTGCCGCGGATCTGAGCTTCATTTAAGGATTTGTCGCTGAACAATGGATTGCTGCATGCACAAGGCGAAATTCAAATTCTCAACACTTGCTTAAACGTACTAAACACTAGACCAATCCAACTTGGTTCCATTTTTGTCCTAATAAAAACCTATTTTTTACATGGAATTACTAAAAAATCCAAATATAATGGCAAAATTTTAAAAAATAAGCCATTTAATTCTATTTCTAAAAGTTAATACATAAATATTGCATTTTTCTTAAATTCAACATTGCAAATAATAGTTTGTTTATATGTTCTTTAATATCGAAATAGTCCTTTATTTGACATGTATAATTGAATTTGTTAGTCAAAATAGATATACAATTAAAATTACTGATAATTTAAATATAAATTATCTTTGTTATTAATTAACTAGTCCTTATTCAGAGTCGTAAGAGATAAATTTAATTTTTCCCTTTTGTAAACATTTATATATTCATTCTTTAAAAAAAAAAAAAAAAAACATTTACATATTCATCTCAGGCATGGATTCCAACTAAAAAACAACACAGGTAGAAATTTAGTACCATACAGATCATAACAAATTACTAATATATAGTAATGAGGCACTTCTTATTGTTCAGCAGCTAATCCATTGTAGGTTCTACATTTTTTTCATCCTCCAGTTGCATCTCCCCCTCACATTTTATTCCCCTTTTTAAATACTCAAAAGTATTTTGAAGCTTCAGCCCTGCAGAATTCATTCTCATCAAGTCAAATGAGTTTACCGAAATTTCTAGTTATATACTTAATTAATCCTAATTTCTTTTCTTTTTTCTTTAATCCTAATTAAAGAGCCACTAATAATGTAGACATACATAAGCTATAAAGAAACAAACCTTTGTATGTATTTCGATTGGGATGGTTTCTTTGCCTTTATTTCTTGATCACTACTGCTCCGATCCAGGCAAGAAACAAACTCAATAGAGAGTACAAGTTGTGTATGTTATGATGAGTGAGATAACAAAGATGAAAGACTTTTCTCCATTTTTTTTTTTTTTGCTCTTTTAAATTTTTAATCAACTATACAAAGCCAGAAGATGTTGTTAAAGTATATATGATGGATGGAAAAAGAAAGCGCAGGGATAAAAGATGTTATTGATTTTCAGGCATGATATTATTGTAACGCGGTATAAAATATACTTATAAACTGAAAGAAAAAAAGAGTAACTTTCTATTTGATGATTAAGAATATAATTTGGCTTTATTCAAAATTGAACTGATATTTAAAATATTCACTACTCATATAATCAAGCATATATCACTGAAATATGTGGCAATTAATAATTTTAATTTTTTATTTTTCACTTATTTGGGCATCTTAGTCTTGTCTAAGCCGAACAATTTAAAATTAAGTAAACAAAATATTTATTGATGATTTATGTAAATTTTTCCATAACGAAAATAAACTTTCTATGAAAACTAATATAGAAAATGAATATTTCATAAACCAAAAACATATTTATAACCAAAAAATAAAAACACACACCCGCTTGTCCCTGTAAGTTAAAAACCAGGAAGCCAAAGCCCCAATTATTGATGGAATTGGAATCTATTACTTTTGCTGCCATTGGTAAATAAGTCTGTGTCACAAAAATTGAAAGTGATTAAAATTCAAAAGATAATGTTTTGTGTTTTGTACCATTTGAGCAAGAGCAAATGCATGCATACCCCAGTCATCACCAATAATTGTACCTTAACGTTACTGCTTTATGTCCTTAGTTATAAGCAAACTAGCGAAGTGTAAACAAGGCTCCGGTGGGTCACTCCTCACCATTATTAACATGGTGTTATTTAGAGCCGTTGGATTGCCTCCAAATCCAAGTCTCACTCTGCTTTTTCTTTATCGTCTTGTTGTGTCAACTTTTGGTACATGGAAATTGTTTTCTCCCATTGAGAAGGAGACATAGCACAAGCATTGAGAATGTTATAATTTATTCACATAATTTTTTAAGACAAAAATATTAAAGCATCTTTATAAAATAAAATAAAAAATTAATGAACTTTAATAACTAAAGGATCTTATGTTTAATAATATTTATAAACATATTGTGTTTAAAGTATTATAATTCTGACGAAATTAACCATAGAAAAAAAAATTTGCAAGTATATTAAAAATGATTAATTTATATTATAAATATAATCGTTTTCAAATGATTTTTCTAGAGGCTGAATCTTTATTATTTTATGATTATCTTATCAATAACATGATCTCTTTGTGGGTGGTTTGAAGACTTCCCAACTTTTATCAAATACAATAATTATTGCAGGAGATGAGGCATAAGCCAAAGTTATGTTATCTAACTAAAATCACTTCTTATGTATTTATGTATAAATATCTATTTTATTTAATTTTTTTAAATATATATTTTACGTTTTAATATATATTTTATATTAATAACTAAATTTATTTTAATATATATCTAATATCACTGTTAAGAACCAACATAATAGGAGTAATTAAGGGGAAATTTGAGAAAATGGTTACAAATTAAAATTCCCTCTCACTTCAAACAATTCATCACTTAGGGCACCCGAAAATAAAATAAAATAAAATAAAATCATTACTTCTCTGTTAATAAACATAATGGATTGTTTTGTATTAAACAAATAATAATTATTATAAATAATAACAATAGAAATCAAAATTTTGCTTTTGAAACTTTCCCACTATCTGCCACCAATAATAATAATACATATTTAAAGAAAATATTGGTAATCACAAAAAAGTACTTAATAATCAGCCAATTTATTTATTTTGAGAAATAGTACATCAAGAAAAATAGAACTGTAAAACATCTGAAGTTGGTTTATACTCTAATTGATTATAAAAATATGATTGTTAATAAAATTTGAATCTTTCTAGAAAGGGTGCGCTTAGATGCAGGAATCATGGGAGGCCCAAAAAGGATGTTCTTAGACGGAGATCTTAATTCTAATGTTGCAGTGGAGGGTGCCAACCCGAAAATGGCACCCGAATCTCGATGAAGATGTTGATGCGCTGAGGTTTGAGGAAATCCCTCGCAATTCACAACATCAAAGAGATCAAAAGATCTCATTACCCAGAAGTGATATTTATTTGTAAGACTAAGAATACCACTTCATATGTGGAGTCACAGAGAAGGAAGTGCGGTTATGATTATGGCTTTTGTGTTTCACCCAATGGAAATTCGGTTGGTTTGGCGGTTTGGTGGAAAGAGGGAACTAAACTCGCTATTTCTGCATCCATTGATTTCTATATCCACTTCATAGTGGAAGATGTAACTCAACTCCTAGTTAATTCTTTGGAATTCACTTACATAGCTATAAGTCTATTCGATAACATCAATATGCTGCTATTCTAAAAAATTTGGCCAGAATAGGTGAGAAGTATGTTATTTTTGCGATTTTAATGTTATTCTTTTCAAATTAGGAAAAAGAGGGGGTCGAGACAAAGCACAAACTTCTATTCAGCACTTTCATAAATTCATCAACTCTGCTGAATTATTTGACATGGGATTTATTAGCTGAGTTATTGGGTATTCCTCATGTGGGAGCACAAAACAAATATCTTGGAATGCCAGCTGTCATTAATTGATCCAAGAAGACCTTTGATTATATTAAAGAGAGTTTCCAAGAAGTTGCAACATTAGAAACAATCTCTTCTTTCAACCAGTTGTGCGAGGTTCTCCTAAAAGCAGTAGCCACTACTATTCCTATGTATACTTTTGGATGCTTCAAGCTACCAGACACCTTAATTGATGAACTACATAGGCTTATGATGCAATTCCGATGGAGAAAACGGAACAATGAGAATAAAATGCATTGGATTGATTGGGATGCGATGTGATGTGTAGACCAAAAAGACTCGGTGGACTTGGATTCAAGGATCTCAAAGCATTTAATCTTACTATGCTTGCAAAGCA
The DNA here is from genome assembly GCA_036250425.1 of Stylosanthes scabra. Classification (NCBI taxonomy): domain Eukaryota; kingdom Viridiplantae; phylum Streptophyta; class Magnoliopsida; order Fabales; family Fabaceae; genus Stylosanthes; species Stylosanthes scabra. The sequence continues at coordinate 11,683 of JASCZI010121199.1, read as the reverse complement.
AGGTTGGTGTTTAATTACTAGGGAGCACTCACTAATGTTTCAAGTTTACAAAAGTCGATATTTCGAATTCTCATCGTTTATGAAGGCTGACCTTGGTTCTAATCCATCTTAGGCTTGGAGAAGCCTCCTAGGAGGAAGAAAGATTTTAGAAAATGGGCTTAAATAAAATGTTGGAAACGGTCAGAGAATCCAAATTTGGGATGACCTGTGGTTTGGTGACCCCTCTCGTTTAGATTTTTCCAAGAACACAACTTAGACCTAGCTCTCATATGAGTTAATCAACTTTTAACAGCATGATGGCAATTGGAACCAACAACTCTTCACCAACAATTTTCATCATACAGAGGCACAAATTATTCTTCAGACTACCACAGGGCAAAACTCAGACAAATTGATATGGAGTAAAGAGAGGAATGGACTCTACTCAGTAACTACATGGTATGATTTAGACTTCAACTTCTATCATGTACATGAATAGCAACTAAAAATCTCAGAATGTCTACATTATGGAATGCGATTTGGAATATCAAGAGTCAACCTATAATTACAATTTTTCTAAGGAGAATAGGGCACGATGGCTTACCTGCCATGATGAAACTTCATTCCAGACTGACTCACGCTTCCCCTAATTTGTCCCCGCTGCCAGCATGCTATCGAAGATGCTTTCCATTGGTTTTTCTCTTGTCCGATTTTTGCTGTAGTTTGGTCTTGTTTGGGACAAAACTTAGTTCCTTCAATCTGGCAAAATCATCCTCCATGGTTTTGGTTGGAAGCAAGCTTAAGCCTAATCAAAGCATAACCCAATCATAAGCACATCATTCAGCAATTTATCTTCACTCTTTAGATCATATGGGTCTTGAGGAACTTACCGATTTTTTAAGGAAAGCATCGCTTCCCTGTTACTAATTTTTTAAGGAAAACACCGCTCTCCTGAGGAAATTCTGTCTCAGGCGAGTAACCTTGATACAAAGTACACTTCCTTTCTCACCCATTGATGCTTGTCTTTTTCTTCTCCTTTGACACTCTTTCTTTATTTCTTTCTATCTTCTTGAAATTTTTCCTAAGATGTCATTATTTTTGTAAGCTAGTTAGCTTTTGGAAAACCCCCAACTTGATGTATTGTTGTCCTTTCTTGGACCTTCCTTATTCAAATGGAATAAATACAACCTATCATTGCTTACAAAAAATTAATTTTTAAGGGAAAAAATAAATCATCAAGAGTTTTGTATATCTACAATGATGCTAATGATTAGCAAGGAACTAAGAAAGCTCTAGGAAGGAAAATAAATAAAGAGATAAATATATAAAACTTAACACCATAAAATAGCCTACAAAATAATGCACATCCAAGCAACTCGAAACATCAGCACCTAACACCCCGGTACTAAAAGTATGTTACTTCAGACAAATCATAACCACATGAAACATAATGTTTAGTACTGTTGGAAGAGAACCATTGCATCTCGTTACAATAATCTAAAACTTTTATAGGTAACTACAAAAAGCACTCACGTATCCGTGCCCTCATAAATAATACTTCTATATTTTTTGCTTTCGCAACAACTTGTATCGAAAATCAACTCAACTGGAGGCAATACTGCAAAAATAATAGAAATCATTGCCGCCCATATTGAGGTGGCATATTATTTATTGGTTGTCTAGGTGGAGGTCTTGGCCTTGTATACTCAGCGAAGATAACCTAGCCATCCAAGAACTCAGTTGCATCAGAAAACACAGCAGTCCGCTTTATTGGAATAAGCCACAAAAATGTGGCTGAAAGCAATAGCACAAGAGAAACAGAAACATTGTCGAAAAACAGAAATCCATCAAATATGTTATAACCAATGAAACACCAACTTTGACTGGGAAACTCAATAGTATGTCTACGCTTCTTATGTTATAAGGTGAACTTGATCATGAAAAGTTTCTTAAATCAGAAATTTAAATGTCGACCAAGATTCATATTTTATTATTTATAGTTGATATGTCAAACCATAAAATGTTTATATGAGCTTGACAATCTATGCATAATATATGCAATAATCATAATACAATCTATGCAATGATACAGAAAATAAAGACAGGGTATATAGGAAAGAAACTTTAAAATCAATGTTCAAGAAACCTGTGTATAAACAGCAGAAACAAGATATAGTTCAAATTCAACGAAATGCGTTTGCAAAAACAAGAAACATTTAAGTTTACTGTATATTATTAAAAAGTTAGTATCTTTAACTATAAATTGTGTCTTTTCGTGTTAAAATACACATGCAGAGAAAAATCTGAGATGATAATCTCTACCAAGAAATCAACTTAGTCACATTCCTCATGATCATGGAAGAGTAAGCATCGAGTATAATTCAGCTTACCTTGCCATCCATGCCCTCGATGCCCTTTGCAGCATCTTCTAGCGTGGTATAATTCACAAAATCGAACCCTTTAGAGTAACCTGATACTCGGTCAGTTACCACCCTTGGTGAAAGCAGCAAAAGGGAGAAAGTTATGATTTTGTAGTAGGTTCCCAAGAATGCATATAATTCTAAAAAGAGGAATAGCTGAAATTGATTAACTTGAATGTTCAAATTTTCAAAGATGGAGAACAAACCATGAACAACTTCGCCAAACTTTGAAAATTTGTCTCTCAATTTCTCTGAAGTAGTCCATTTGCTAAGCCCTGAAAGTTTTTCCAAACACAAAAATAACAGTCCATGTGATGAAGGTTTAAATCGAACTGATGGTGTTTACTTGAAAAGATAACCAAATCTTAGTAGTACAATGGACAAAAGTATTCTATTATTAAAAGTAGGAATCGCAATATGCAATTGTGACATCTATTGCACATTTTGTAGATTCATTTTTGGATAATCATATCAATCGGTTCATTCTAATGCCTAGAGGCTTCTTTCTTAAGGATATGCTTATTTCATAAAACAGGTCTTTTGTATGTTGAGAAATATACACAACCAAGTTTTGTGAGATGCATCATCTACTTCTGGTTATGTAGCAGATTATGATATGATTCTATATTTCTATTCAATTTAGTGATATGTTTGATGAATTTTATTTCCCAGAAATCTTGAACATCTCTAATTTTCTTGAAGAAACAAATACAAGTAAGTTGCCCACTCTAAGTAAAAATTAAAAAATAAGAAAAAGCACAACCCTTTTGTGGTCCCTGAAGATTAAAAATGTAGGGCAAAGTAATCCTTCCTCAGTGTTTGTTCTGGACTATCTTGTCATATTCATATTTTTATCAAGAACAACTTTGAATTATTTACATATCTTACAAATTAATTTGTCCAAATCCTTAGAAAATATTGAGGAGGGGCCATGTTGTCCAACATTTAAAATGTGGGAAAAGTTCTAGCTTCTTTTGTTAACAGCATCAATGAAAGAAACAAGAGGAAATACAACAGGCTTCTTTTTAAACTTTCCTTATTTGAATGGTAACACATTCAAACAAAGGAAGGATAGTGTCATGTGAACATTAGATAACACTCATTAGAATCATTCGGGAGCATAACGATTGACAAAGTTTTTAATCAAGTGTTAAGAGTTTCACACTAGAAGATCTTTACCTTTAAACCATGTTTCCAAACCAAGCAACTCATCAACTTCGTGTCACTAATGAACACCAAACATGTTCAATTTAGCTAACAAACCAAAATATCATACATTCATATGGGTTTAGTTAAGAAATTTTTATGTTTTGATCATCTTTTGATATATTAAATGCTTTGAAAATTTGAAATTTTAGGCTTCTCACAAAAAATTCTACATTTAACACCTTAACAATTGCTAAACCCAAATCATATTCATATCCAGACACAAAACAACCACAAATAACAAGTCAAATGCAGTCTAACACATAATCCATGTGAAACCCTAAGAACCAAAGTAGATCCAAAATTCAAACACAGATTAACATATCAAAATAGCATATAACCAAAACATCAAAGAACTTTGTTTTCCAAAAATCGTGAGAGTGTTTTAAGACCGGCTCCAATGCTGGTGGTTCCCATTTTACTTTTTTGAGACAAATAATGACTCACTTCCCATTGAAGCAAATGAGAGCAAAGTCCCTGCGCGTTTCCCAATGGAGCTCAGTCCATGCTCAAAGGGACTTGAAGCAACGTTTCTTTTCCCTTTTTTCTTTTAATGAATAAAAATTATGGAGGAACGTCCCCTTTGCTTTTCTTTTTTTTTTAGTAAAAAAAAATACATTAAATTTGGTGACAAAAATACTAGTTATTTCCATAAAAAAGCAAATGGGAGAAGAAAGAGAAATAAAATTACAGTCCTTAAAGATGAGGAGGGAAATTGGATTAATGATATTGATAGTCTCAAAAGTTCGGGTGTTACTTTCTTTAAAAATCGTTACTCTTCTAAAACTAACACCAACATCTACTCTATTTCAGGAAATTTTTCGAATCTCAAAGAGAATGAAACTGCGGATCTGTCGAGAGACATTACTCAAGAGGAAGTTAAGGATGCTGTTTTGATATGAGAAGTTGGAAAGCACTAGGAAGTTATGGTCTTCCATCCAAGTTTTACCAACATTCTTGGGACATAATTGTTCAATCCTTAACCAATTGCGTTAAAAATATTTTCAAAATCCCACTAAGATTGCCGATGTTAATCAATCCTTGATTACCATCATCTCCAAAATTACTACCCCTGAAAATTTTAGTCATTTCAGACCTATCAGCTTGTACAATGTGTGCTACAAAGTATTTACTAAGATTATAACAAATAGATTGAAAAAATATGTGCATATGCTTATATCTAACACCCAAGCTAGCTTTGTGCCTAGCAGGATCATCAGTGCATATAATATTCTTGTTGTGCAGGACGTTATTCGTACTATGGGAACTAGAAATCACGGGAAAGGCCTAATGGCGATTAAGATAGATTTAGAGAAGGCTTATGATAGGCTAAATTGGCTCTTTATCATTGACACTCTTAAAGATGCGGGCATCCCAGAAAATATCATTAATGTCATCAACCATTGCATGTCCTCCTCCACTATGAATTTATTATGGAATGGATCTCCTTCAGAAAGACTCACTTTGTAGAGGAGTTTGACAGGGAGACCCCCATTCACCCTATTTCTTCATACATCCTTTGTATTGAAAGACTGACTCATCTTATTCACAAACTCGTTGTTGATAAAATGTGAGAACCTATCACTTTCTCTACAATACGGCATAAATTCTCTCACCTTTGTTTTGTAGATGATTTAGTTCTCTTCGCCAAACCTACAAAGGAGCAAGTCAAAGTCATCAAAAATGCCCTTCAAACTTTTTGCGAGAGCTCAGAAGAAAGAATCAGCTACAATAAGTCAACAAATATGTGTTTTCTTCTAAAAAAATGTTAACCATAACATTAGATAGGAGCTTAGCCATGATCTTGGTATCTCCCTAACCTCCAACTTGGGAAAGTACTTGGGCGTCCCCCTTCTCCATGAGAAATGCAGTCAGCAACAGTTCGAATTCATCCTTGACCGTATTCAAATCAAGCTAAATAGTTGGAATAAAAAGTCTCTTTCCCTAGCTAGAAGATGTACCCCCATCCAATCGGTCATATCTACCATCCCCAGCTACTGGATACAAACAATGAAGATATCCACTGTGATTTGCAATAAACTTGACAAGCTTTGCCGTGATTTCCTTTAGGGAAGCACTGAAAAAGAGAGGAAAATTCACCTCCTTAATTTGAACCAAATATGCAAATCCAAAAATGATGGAGGTCTCAAAATTAGGAAAGCACAACACACCAATCATTTTTTTATGATGAAACTTGCGTGGGGTCTTATCTGTAGAAGAGATTCTCTTTGGATCCAAGTCATGAGAAGAAAATATGGTTGTAGTGATGCTGTCATTCCTAAAGTAAAGGAGAAACTTTCTTGCTCTAATGCATGAAGTGGAATTACTAATATCTGGGACTGACACGCCCGCTCGGGTGGTGATGCTTTCGTTCATTGTAGTCTGAAAGCACCTTATCCCTCGCAGGCTGCGTCAGGACGTTTTAAAAGAGGTGTCACAGGGTGTAACCAAAAATACCGAGTCTGAGACTCGGGTCGTTCTGCTCAGGAAGCGAAAGGGAAAGTTTATTTTTGATTGGGGTTGGTTGCAGTTGAGTTTGTTTGAAAGCAGTTCGCAGTGTGAAAGCAGTTGAAAGTAGTAAAGCAGTTAAAAACAGTAAATGACAATGATAATAAAAGAGTATCCTGGCCCTAAGTTGAAATAATGTGCATCCCTCTCATTGCTGCTATGTCCCAGATCGATTAGACACCCACTAAAAGGAACCTCCGCTATATCTGAAACTAACTAGCTGTGTGGCAACGAACCCACAATTCCGGGTTCGACTCACATAGGAGCAGGTGTTGCTTAGAGTTCGTGATTCAGCCCCCGGCTCCCAAGAGTAACCCGCTGTCACCGGTACAATCCTGTTGTCACTAGGACCTCATGCGCGTGAGCGAAATATGGAGCCTCTGATCTATGCCCAGGGCTGACAAATTCTATAGGATCCCCGCTGTCATCGGGTTAGGCCTGCTGTCACCAGGTTCCCAAGCACTTGTGCCATGCTGCCGTGGCGAACCTCGTACGCTCAAGGAACTCCCACTATGCTAGCAGGGGTGTAGGGCGTATAGCCTTACGGGACTGACCCGTTCTTCTAACGTGATCTTTATGGGGACTCTCATTGCTCGGGTCATTTGCACATTTCACCTCATAGCCGAGACACTGTGGGACTCTACTCGCTACTAACGGGAATTATAAAAGCGGGAAAATAAACAGGCAGCATAACAATATGTAAAACCGTGGTTTTGCAAGAAATTAAACGGACATAATAACAATAAAGTAAATTGATTAAAATAGAAGTTTGACAGAATAACAGTAAATAAAAGCAATAAAATGTTTGGCTAGTGTGGCTACAAGAAAATGGAAATCCTAAGAACTAAAATTATTCAACTAAGAGAGAACATGGGAGAACATAAATTCTCCCAAAAACTCTCAAGGCTTTAGAACCCCCAAAAAGGGGCTCAAAAAGGTGTGTGGAGAATGGGGTATCATGCCCTCTATTTATAGGCCTCCATTTGGCTTGAAATTCTCTTTTTGTCCTTCATTTTTCTTGCTGTTCACACTCAGATGCGTACGCATAGGCGACGAAACGTGCCGTGCGCGCCACTCCTGATTTGGATCCGTACGCATCGAGTCCATATGCGTATGCTTATAGGACTATTATATATCATTACGAAGCTCTGGATGTTAGCTTTCCAATGGCATTGGAACCAAGTCATTTGGACCTCTGTAGCTCAATGTATGCTCAAATTAGTGACAAGAGGTCAGGATTGACAGCATTATGAAATTTCTGTGCACTGATTTTTGGATGCGAATTTCTCATAGAATTACTTGGAACCAGAAAAAGTGTTCAACATGAGAGTTGTAGGTACTGAATTCCTCTTTCCAAAGAGTCAAAGTTTGCTCTAATCCGATGACAATAGCTCCCTTTTGCATCATTTCATTCTTGCTCCTTTTGCAATTCTTGGCCACTTCCAATCTGATTCTAACCTATCTAGGCCTGAAACACTTGAACAAACACATCAAGGTATCAAATGGAATGGAAATTAAGTAAGCAAATGACTATATAGCGAATTATGGCCAAAAATGCATGTTTTCACATTATAAGCCCTAAGGAGCAGCTAAACGCAAACAAGCCTGTTTTGCTAGTATTTAAGCGATGAATAGGTGATAATTAATCAATTAAAGCAGTAAAATAAACCGTCGAAACGGGTTTCGTCACCTCCCCACACTTAAACATTGGCATGTCCTCATGCCCAAATAAATCAATAAAAAAGGTGAATAAGCCCATAATTCTTAAGATCAAACATTGAAGTCCATTATGGAGGAACTACGCAAGAGACCTACCATGAATGAAATTACAAAATAGAAGAATTTAAACAAACGTGTGCAAGAAAACGGGCAAAGAGCATTGCAGCAAATGCTAACCCCACCAAACAGTTTAAGCTCACAGAAAGGTATAATCGATTTCACACAGCATAAAGGTTTTGCCAATCACAGAATCAAGGAATAAGAACCTCACCCGGTCGTGTTTACGCTCAGCACTCAGTGTATCGGGTTAGAAAGGCTCTCGGTTCCCATCCAATTCCTGCTTTTCTCGACTTACCTTTCATCTTGTCAATCAATGCTGCTGTGTATACCTGTGTAATCATCAGAAAGGTCTTTCTGAGCTTGTAACAGGGCTAGGGTGAAGGTTCGGAAGTATTAATTTTGGGAAAGGTGCGCTAAAAGTTTGAACATTCTGATTAATCCAAGACACCTATCCTGATGTTCTTCACTCCATTCCCGCATCCCCATTTTGTTTTCATGACACGCACTTCTTCTTTTAGTTGCATGGCACTCGCATTTATCTTTGTTTTTCTGCAACTTTGCTGCTCGGGGATGGCAAGGGTTCTTCTTTTTTTTTTCCGGAACTTTTCTTCTTTTGAATTTTTCATTCCCTTGCTTTCCCTTTTGTGCGAGTGCCCTTCTTTTTAGCGCTCTAGTGCATGCATGTGTCCTCCAAATACCTTTGGTCTTCTTTTTGGAGTTCTCCCTTCTTTTCATCCTTCCCACGAATGGTTCTTCTTGATTCCCTTTCTTTTCTTCTCTCAAAAATTAAAACCATCCTGCTATATCTCGGATTAATCAGAAGATCAAGTAGGGTTGTGCACTGGTTTTTTCACTTTTTGAAGCTTGATGTTTGGCTATTATAAGAACAAAATGGATATAAGGCTCAAAGTTCGGGTGCAAAGGATAAATATACAGGGTAAGGATTTATTTGGTTAGTGGGCTAAAACAAAGAAGGCCTTAAATCATATGAATACACAGAATATATACAGCAACATACATAGAGAATTAGGCAAGGCAAAAATCGTAGTCATAGGAAAGGAAATAACACACATGAAAAGAAAATTAAGTGGTAAGAATGACCACTTCGATTAGGCTCAAAACTCACATGGTTTATGTGTTCTTTTCCTTTCATCTATGATTGGATAATTATTGCAAGTGTGAGAATCAATTTCGGTTAAAGCATTTTTTTGAAAATTTTGGGTGGGGTCCCCAAAAGAGGCAACATGTTTGAAAATCTCAAATATTTGTGATGTCAATTCATAGAAAAAGATAGGATTTGATGCATCCCCTCAACTAACAAGTAACGAACAACTATGATAGAATTTAAGATAGACCCAAATTGTTATCTCCGGCATTAGCCCTCCCTTCACTTGAAAGTTGCATGGTCCTTTGTGCCAAGTGTCAGTTATGAGGCAGACTAAGCCTCAAATTGCAACAAGGGTCATCTAATCCTAATTATTTAACCTAATCCTAATTCTAAACAATAAAAAGAGTAGGGATAGAAAGGGTTACCATGGTGGGTTGTCTCTCACCCAGCACTTTTGTTTATTGTCCTTCAAGTTGAACATTTGGAAGATCTTGTCATAGAGGCTTGTGCTTGAACTCATCCTTGAATCCCCACCAATGTTTGAAATTTGCATGCCTACGGGGATTCAAGCTTCTAAGAGCTCCCATGCAATGAGTGACCTCCCAATGATGGTCCATGGAGCTTTTTCCAGGATCCCAAACTCGGTTAGCCCACCCAATCTTGGCTTTATTGTTGTGAAGCTTGTGGAGGAGTCCATTACATCCTTTGAACTTCGATTCACTTAACTCCATGGAGTCCATTTTCTTTTTGTCCAACATCCCACAAAGAGCTTTAAGTTGACCATCCGTTTCAATCAAACCATATCGCAGTGGACCAAGACAGCTCATATCATAAGGATTTACCCACTTGAAGTGTAACTCGGATGGTAACATTGGAAGGGTTGCTTCAGATGAAGCAAAATGAACACTCTCTACCCCCCTT
>JASCZI010121198.1:22110-37581 GCA_036250425.1 Stylosanthes scabra | reverse complement strand
ATATATATATATATATATATATATATATATATATATATATATATATATATATATATATATATATTTTAAAAGAAAAGGAAAGGAAAAGTATTTTGATAAATCACTATTCCTTTGCTATGTCCAAATTATTAGAAGATCAGTCCCCAATACATAAATGGAATTGATATGTTTTGGTGCTGAGTCATGCTTTGTGTGACACATAATCATGATATGAATAAATTAAATCCAATAGAATAGAATGATGCATGTTCTGATAAAACCTTTTGGCATTAGCAAAGGCTGAAAGTGATTTATAGCATATAAACAGCCACATGTGACAACCATATCAGTATATCACAATATGGATCAGAACAAAGTACAAACCCAATAATATCACCCACAAAACCACCCGGTTTTTTTTTAATCTATTAAAAGGTGGATTTCAATTAAATTAGAGTTAATGCATAATGATCCAAAAAGTAAGATTACTTTGTTGACTTTGTTATAAATAATTATCCATTTTTCCACACAATAAATTTACATTTAAAAATCATAACAAACTAAATTGAAAATTCTGAATATTACATTATATTAATTAAAGCATTAAACAAAAGATAGCAAGATAAAAGATAGGATTCCTTATTATTATTATTAATTATTAATTCTGGTTGATAGTGCTGAAATGGACTTAATTGATTCCCTTTGGCAGAAGTGGTCTTCAAGGTTTGGATAGAGATTAGAGAGAGAGAGTTTGAAGTGAATCAGCAAAAATGGGGAAAGGAGGGATGTCAATAGATGGTGATCATGGAGAAGAGCAGAACATGGCTGCTTGGCTTGTTGCCATCAACACACTCAAGATTCAGCCATTCAACCTTCCTCCTCTTGGACCCCATGATGTCAGAGTTAGAATGAAAGCTGTTGGTATATGTGGAAGTGATGTTCATTACCTCAAGGTAACATATACATATATCAACATAATTATTCTTTATTGAATCTTGTTTCATTGATAAATTAAGTGCTGCTGATGACTTGACCAATGTATGAGTTTCTAACTGAGAAATTTGGTACCTATCTTGCATAGGTTGGAGATTTATTTGATTCAAGGGATTATATATGAGTAAAATGCATTGTTTTATGTGCTTGCAGACACTGAGATGTGCACACTTTGTAGTTGAAGAGCCAATGGTGATTGGTCATGAGTGTGCTGGGATCATTGAAGAAGTTGGCAGTGAGGTCAAGACCTTGGTGCCCGGTGACCGTGTGGCGATTGAGCCAGGAATCAGTTGCTGGCGTTGCGACCACTGCAAGCAGGGCCGCTATAACTTGTGCCCTGATATGAAGTTCTTTGCCACTCCACCGGTTCATGGCTCCCTTGCTAATCGGGTTTGAACGAATCCTTTTAATCTTGTATGATTCTGAATATAGTTAGCAACTTCCAAATTTAAGATTGTTAAATGAACAATGACCACATCTGTTAGCATGAATTTAGGCTTAAACATGATACAATACCAATACTGGTGTAGTTAAATAGATTGAATCCTATGAAAGCCAATTTTTGAGTTGCATTTTTCTCTTTATACAGATAGTGCATCCAGCAGACCTATGTTTTAAACTACCAGACAATGTAAGCTTAGAGGAGGGGGCAATGTGCGAGCCCTTAAGCGTCGGTGTTCATGCTTGTAGGCGAGCTGAGATTGGCCCAGAAACAAATGTGTTGATCATGGGAGCAGGACCTATTGGGCTTGTTACAATGCTTGCGGCTCGAGCTTTTGGTGCGCCTAGGATTGTCATCGTGGATGTCGATGACCATCGTTTATCTGTGGCAAAGTCTCTTGGTGCCGATGATATTGTCAAAGTCTCAACAAACACTCAGGCACGTCCCGTGTTAGAGTTTGAAAGATCTAAAAAAAAATGAAGGAAATTTACATTTTAACATGCTGCTGCCGAGTTAGGTGTATGATAAATAAAACTGATCTGTTGAAGAAGAAATCTATTGCTTTTCTGATACACTTTATGTTCAAGCAATGCTCATTGATTTCCATTGAATATCTAATGTGCATAGTGCATCTGTTCTATGCATCTATGAACAGATGTTAAACTAAAATTTTGAGGGGGTAAATTAGACTACTGAGTGTAATTTTATCTAATTTTGAATGTAATGATTTGCATTCCAGGATGTTCCTGGAGAAGTTGAACAGATACATAAGGCTATGGGAGCTGATGTAGATGTTACATTTGACTGTGCTGGTTTCAACAAAACCATGACTACAGCACTGAGTGCTACAAAGCCAGGTGGCAAAGTTTGCTTAGTGGGAATGGGTCATTCTGAAATGACTGTCCCACTCACCCCAGCTGCTGCAAGGTAGGACTATGTATCATCTATAACTACAAACAATCAGACAGAATCGGTTATATAGATCGAACGACATCATAACATTGAAGTTTGACATCATAACATTGAAGTTTATCTGCTGCTGTCATGTAATGTTTAAGTGTATTATTTGATGATGCCAATTACAGGGAAGTTGATGTGATCGGTATATTCCGGTATAAGAACACATGGCCTCTATGTCTTGAGTTTCTAAGGAGCGGCAAAATCGATGTGAAGCCCCTTATAACACACAGGTATGGATTCTCTCAGAAGGAAGTGGAAGAAGCGTTTGAAACAAGTGCTGCTGGTGGTAATGCTATTAAGGTCATGTTCAATCTCTAGAAGATACACATCAATCAACCTCATGATCGTCTTCATGATTCGGGTTAAAAAAATTGCCCCTGCCTTGTGTTATGAATCCTTCAATGTTGAACTTCTCATTGATAAATGAACAAGTCTAAATGTTTTGCTCTGCAAATGAGTTGAAGTGCTATATGTATGAGAACACTAGCATATGAAAATCTTGAATGTTATGATGTATCACTTGGTATTGGATATTATAGTTGGTATTTTGTTTTGTCAGTTGATTTTACTGAGTGAATGCTCTGCAATTTTAATACCAAAAGTTAAAAAACAGATTACATAATTATGTTTGTCAAAGGTTATACTCACCAGGAAAAGAATATCAAATAGATGAAAATATAAAGAAACGTGTTACTTTATCGCCAAGTAATCAAAATTTATTTGTGATACATACATAGGACCAGTGGGTGAGGAGGTAAGAAATGTTAATATGAATTGTGATATCACAAAATATTGAGAACTTAATAGGCACTCCTACTTGAGCAGAGCCTTTGTGCCGAGGTTACAAACTCAACACCAAAACCACAGCTCAAAACTCTAGAAGTAAAGTAAGACTACTACCTTCCGCAAACTTAAATTACAAATACACCCCTCTGCCCCCTCTCTCTCAAACCCTCCACAGACCAACCTCAATCTTGAATTCCCCTTCTTGCATTTGAAAAAGATTACAAAAAGGTACACCACAAAAATACTACTATAACAAATTAAAAGTAAGTATCCATTTTATTAAATGGTAGGTATTGGTTCCGGTGTCCAATTCCACACTTTGACTTGACCAGTTCCATCACCAGTGAAGAATAAGCCATTAGGCCCTGCCTTAATTGCTCGTACCTCTTGTTTTGTGAATATCTTGCCTCTCTCTGCAAATCTGAACAACACAATTGGGGCCACAGAAAATTAGGAATAGCCAGCTGCATTTTATAGACAGTGAGTGCACTTGATAACACGAGAAATGAATCACGCTTCTTGTAAACCATACAATCAGAGAATTCGTCGGATTTTCCGGCATAAATCGAGCACTCATGGGGGAGGATACACAAACAATGCATTGAATGAATTTCTAAATACTCTAGAGACTACCAAAGTCGGCATAGGAACAAATGAGCACATAAAATTGGGAAGACAAATTACTTACGATGGCAGGTCATAGAGGCGCACAGTATTATCATTTAAAGAGCACAACAAAATGGGCTTGCCATGTGCATCGTGCATTCCACAGAGAGTAAGTATTCCCTACAAGCAGAACACATCGTTAAAAGGGGGGAAATATCAAGAAGAGAACTCATCCACTATTTAACCTTTTTTTTAATAAAAGAAAAAGGAAAAGAAACTCTTGTCACAACTCATGAGCGATTAAAAAGGAAAAGAAACTCTTGTCACACTCATGAGTGATTAAGTTAAACTGTTAAACAATATTCTAACTATAACATATATAAGAACCTTTGTGGTAATATCCAAGTCCAGATGCATGCAAAATGAGCCCTTTTCATTACCGGAAACTTGAACAAAGTTCTCATATTTTCTAATAGTTGTTTTTGGTTAGATCATATTACAAGGGATTGACGGTCAAAACTACAAGCCAGAGATCACAAGTCGTACGACCAAGTATTTGGGGGGTGGGGGGAATTCATACTTACATGCTCTTCATTATGAGTATATGTCACTTCCAAGTTTCCACTTTCTGTAGCATACCACACCTAAAGAGAGGAGGACAAAGAGATTTAGTTGAAGAATTTTTTCTTAAAAAATAACAAATAAAAAAATATGCCTATTCTAAATATATACAACCAACAAATAGAATGGAGTCAACCTTCACTGTTTTGTCCAACGAACAAGACAAAAGGAACTGCTCCCAACAGAGAAGAGACATCACAACAGACGTGTGGTCTGTTAGTGTCTGTAGACACTCCAAATTTTCAAGGTTCCAGACCTGAGAGATAGAAAAAAGATGCAGGATACAAGAAATTAACAAAACAAATATAACATTGCTTAGATAGCAGCTAATGCAAATCCCATTAAATGGATTAGATGAGATGCTTATAGAAATAGAATAGTACTTATGTAGCTTACTCTTATTGTATTGTCCATTGAACCAGAGTAGAGTCTATTAGCTCCAACAACTAATGAAACAACACCACGTGTGTGACCCTTAAGTGATGCAGCTGGCTCAAAGCAGTTAGCAACTATATTGAACTTCCATATCAATATAGATCCATCCTGCAGGATAAATATTTTACTTAAAGATTAAATACTGATGTGAATACTCCAAACCAAGGTACACAAGTTAGAGGAGCATGAAAATTAAAACACAAGTGAAGGCATGTTTGGTTTACTTGAAAGTTGCAACAAAGCAGTTTATAGATCGAGCATGTAAGATCATTAAATAGTTCTTATCTAAAGAATGCTGCCTCGAGAAATAGAGCATGACTCGGAATATAACATATACATCGAGCATGGGGGGCAGAGAGAGAGAGAATTTTACCTGTGTACCAGCAAAGAGCATATCATTATTCACAACAAGTGCATAAACTTGTCCAACAGGTCCATTTAGACTCATTTCAAATTTATTTTGTGTGTTCCAGACCTGCAAAATATAATCATTTAACAAGACATTTAATGCTCTGCTATGAGTGTTTATAGATATACTTGAATTTAAAGTTTTTATATTACAAAAAGAGGGAAGAAAGAAACAAATGCCTACAGATCCCCCTCTTTTTACCTTCACAAAATTAGGTATTCCTACAAAAATCCAAGGACCTTCACTGATCATGCAACCTACTTCACCACCAAGATTGATCACACCTACACACTGCATAAGCAAAATCAATATCATTTCATCAGTGTAACCTTTTTGCAAGGATACAATAAAAAGAAGTGACATTTTGAAAGTACTAACAACCTGTCCAGACTGGCAGTCCCAAACCCTTACAGACTCATCAGTACTTCCAGTATAAAGCTTATCTGAGCCCGAGGGAAATGCAATTCCACTAACAACCTGTTCATTCCAGTAAAACTAAAATTCATCCCAACAATTCTTATTACACAAAAAAAAAATATTCAGACAACTTAGCACACATCAAATTATAAGAGAGTAGTGACAAAACTGACTCAAGTTCACACTACACACATTTTACAGTACAAAGGAATATATCTACCAATCCAAAATAGAATCTAAAAAAGAATTGATGTTATAATACTATATGTTTAAAGTATTTTACATTGTCAACATATCTTCAAGTCAAACACTGGCAATGACATAGTAATACATAATTGGAAGACAGTATTAAAAAAATTATAATTTACACTTCCAATCCAATAGTGAGTGAAGTAAATGACCTAATTTTTTTTTCCCCTAAAAAACAAAACTTTTTTACCTTCTGATGGCCTTCAAGCTGTGTCAACATAGAAAACCCATCCCCTGTATTCCAAGAGTGAAGGAACTTACACCTCTCACCAAAATTACAATTCCCCTGAATCCAATAATTACAAACTTTTTCAGCCTTCCTAACTACACTCATATCACCACCAACAACTCCACCACCGGCGCCGCGCCCCCCGCCACCACGACCGCCACCGCGACCCCATGTGTTGTTGAAATGAGGGTTCCGGCGATGTCCCGAAAATCCGGAATTGTCAGCAGAACCATGAGGCCTCTTCGACGAGGTACCATTAACATTGGGAGTTGGCAACTCGCTATGAAGGAAAGGGCATGGATGACGATTGCACTTGCCAGCTTGCCAGTGATAGCACACTTTCTGATGCTTCGGATCCCCTGAGGGTCCACCTAAACGTTGGTACACGCGCTTGTTGCCCCCATCAAGGTCCATGGATCCAAAACACCGACAGTAGATGGTTTTCTTGGGTTGCGAATTCGCGGTTTCGAAATTGGGATAGGTATCGCAAGGTAGGGGGGCTGAAAGCTCTAGCTTTAGCTGCAATTAGCGGGAAAATTTGACAGAAATCGTTGAATTGGGATCGACCACGCACAAAAGATTGAAGTTGGGCGAGTGTGAAGGTGCAAGATTGGAGGGCGAGGTGGGAAGTGTGGCGTGATCATCAAGGGTGAGAGTGGGACTTAAGCTTCGTCGTGGGAAAACCCCAATTATTGAGATTAGGGTTCAAGAATTTGGATCAGAAAAACCCTAATTTAGCGATTCAAGAAAGGGAAGAGGAGAGAGTTGGGGATGGCGTATGCAAGATCAGTTCAGGCGAAATATGCTACGAAACGACGTTGTAGAAGCGTTAGGTTTACGACAATGTAGAATTACAAAGCTGCCCTCAGTTCATGTAAGGAGTTTTGATGGATTTTGAGAAGTAAAAATCAGCTCCATGCAAAGCATGTATTAATTAGAACAGTTTGGATTAGATTAATTTAATTTTTAAAAGAATGAAAAGATCTTGCTATCAAAAAATAAAAATAAAACAACTTTAAATTAATAAATAATTTGATTTTACAATAATTCTAGACGTACATATATTTTTTTCAACTAAGTCCAACCAAGTTATTCACGTGCATACTGTACAAACAAAAATTTATATGTATAACGAACATATTTTTATAGTTGACATGAACAGGTTTTAAAACATATTCATTTGTTTTTAAATTTTCTGTTCGTTCTAGTAGTAATATTCTATTCGTGCACATGAGGTGAGAGTGGGCAAAATTCACTTGATTTGACTTAGTTGGAGAAAAGATGTATACATGTAGCATGATTATTGATGTTAATATACCCATAAAATATTTTATACATTTATTTAATTATATTTTTATAATTATTAAGTTTGATAATAGAATAAAATAAAATAAAAATCGATACTACTATGGAACTAACATTAGAGAGCCAATAATTAATTTATCATTCAAAATTAAAAAAAAATTATCATCTAAAATTGAAAAAAAAATTATCATCCGAAATTGAAAAACACTATCATCCACATAACATATGAGTTATTATCCGTAACTCATCTACCATCATCATAAAGTGTATTGACTCCCAAATATGTTGGTTCCCAAGACTTTCTAAATAAAAATATTATACAATTTGAATTAAATTATCAACAATGCTACCGAACTAACATTAAGGAACTCTTAGAAAGCTAATAATTAAGTTATCATTCAAAATTAAAAGAATATATCATCCAAAATTGAAAAATATTATCATCCAAATATAATAAAAGTGATCACCCATAGAATATATGCGTTATCATCCGTAACTCATATACCATCACCATCAATGCATTGGCTCCCAAATATGTTAGTTCCCAAGACTTTCTCTTAAACTATATTACTTTAATGACCAATGAGACCAATAAATAAGTGATTACCCAAAATTAAAAAAATAATCATTTAGAAAAATAAAAAATATTATCTAAACAGAATAAGAGTGACTACCCACAAAATATAAAAAATATTATTTGTTATCCCTCCACCGTCACCACCACCATCAACTATAGCCGACACCGATAGCATCGAACCACCGCGCCATTGCTCCCACCGTCAGCCCGTGTCTTTGCTATGAAAATCACCACACCATCCACCACTCTCATGTTGTCTCACTCTCAAAGCTTCATCGCCTCTTTCAATCTCGTTTTCTTGCCTTCATAGCCGAATCATCCTCCGCTCCCACTGTCGTGTCGCTGCAATTGCTACGCCAACAACCTTCTTCTTCTTCTACGCTCATCATCGCCGCAAGCACTCTGATCGTGTACTTCTTCCCACAAGCACCCATCCTTCTCATAATGGTTACCATTCGGTGGGTATGCCATTGAGGTCAAGGGCGCCTGAACTCGAAGATGGCTGCGATGGCGGCGACTTCAACGACGAGATGACGGTTGGAAAGGTAGAGGGGGAAGAGGCTCTTGATTATAATGGAGAGGTTTTTGGTTGGTTGCGTTGTTTATCATCCTATTGGCCTCAAAAAGTTTTACTTTAAAATATAGGTGCACTAAACATATAAGACACGTAGTTGAGGCTTGGTTGAGATGAAGGATTTGTTAGTTTCTTAAATGCTGCATCAGGGTTCGATCCCCATGAGAGGATATGTGTGAGTGTGTATGTAAGTAAAAAAAAAAAAAAACAACATACAAGACACAATGAGCTTAATGGTCAAGTGAGTCTCCGAAAGATGGGCTAATAGTCATATTCATTCCTGAAAGATTTTATCAATTAAATTAGTCCCTAAAAGATTTAAAATTTAATTATATTCGTTCTTTTATCACTCTATTAACAATTTTGTTATTAATTTCCACATGAAACATTAATAACACTCTAAAAATGATGTCGTTTTGATTATAAGAGTTGTTTGGGGAAAAACGACTCCCTTTTACGCGAATAATGAGGATAATTATTCAAGACACAATATCAATGAGTTCTTAATTATTCAAGACGCGAATAACTATCGGCCCATTTTTTTGAGACTAATTTGATCATTAACCCAAGACACAATATCAATAAGTTCTTAATTTATAAATGGTAAATAGTCGAATTTTCGTATTATAGGCTGGCTACGTCCGTACATAGTAGAATTACCCTCTATTTGACTCTTGAGTTAGAAGTTAGAATCAGTATAGTAGTATAGATTGGTGTTTACCTAGGACCGTTTTGTTTGTCACGATGGTTGATTGTGTATAAAATCTATGTAAATTTGTTAAAGGTTGTAACCAGTTAAATTCAAATTATTGCCTTTAAAATTATTTTTTGTGTTGAACTGAATTGGATAAGGGGTCTTTTTGGATAGTTATTGATTATGCTCGCTTTCTCATAAATACTCAAAGAATTAAAATTAAAATTCAAAAAATAAAATGCAATCAAAATTGACTAAATCAACCCTAAATTATTCATTTGATATTGTTATATTGAGTATGTAATGAAAAAGAAAAATTAAATGGACAAAACACAAAGTACGGCTAGATTGTTTAACAACTTAATAAAAATGAAGAGACATTTACCTAAGACTTGTGAAAATAAAATCTTTAATGAAAAATTCGTTTAAGGGTGGGTTTGGTAAAGCTTCTTGGAAGGGTGCTTGTGCTTTTGAAAAGCTTAAGCACCTCGTTGTATGTTTGGTAAATAAAAAGACGACGTGCTTGTGCTTGCAGCTTTTAAAAGATAGGGGTGCTTTTTGAAAACACCTGAAAGAAAACTTTTCAAAGATGGCTTGTGCTTATCAAAATTGAAAAGTCCTATATAACCCTATTTATTAATAAATATTAATATTCATTATTATATTTATATCTGTTATGGTCATTTTAAATTTTAAAACCATTTTATCAAATACAATTATTATTGCTTGTGCTTATTAAAAGATCATTTTTATTTGATTTTACCAAACACACATTCTATGGCTTTTAAAAAGCTATTTTTTAAAAGACAACTTTCATAAACTACTTTCGAAAAATAAAAACTTTACCAAATTCACCCTACCTCATAAAATAAAATAAGTTATTACCTATTTATATACGGGTCCGTTTAAGTAAGTTAGATTAGATGGACGCACTAAAATATGTTAATTTAACTCATTTGACACTTTTAATTTTAAGACTAATTTTTTTTAGCAAAAAAAAATGAGAACTAATTACTATTGGTTTTTTTTTGTTGTCTAATTACTATTGGTTTAAATATAAGATAAAAATAAGAAGAAAAAATTGTTAGTCAACTAATATTTTTTAATAAAATATAGATTACAGAGTGAAACACTAACATAACATGACGTAGATGTAGATATAGATTCAAATATAAATATATATAATAATTAATTTATATATTTATATATATTTTGTTTTTTTATTTAATTTTTATGTTGAGATATATTATTTTATGTTATATATTATTATTTTTTATATATTTTATAATTTTTTTATAATATTTATATTTTGTGTGTTATAAATGAAATGTAGAAAGACGTAGGTGATACATGTTAGCGAATGAATAAATAAATAGTAGAAGCTTTAGACGGAAAGAATGAAGAAGAATAATTTAGTTGGTTAATACAGCAATAATAAGAAATTAATAGAATAATAATTAGTTGTAGGTGTTGGAGTCGGAGAGAAAAAGAAAAAGGCTTTTCGTGAATTTGAAAAACACACACACATCAAAACAAAGCAGTCTCAGCAAAGTTGTTTGTACTTTGCAGCTGCTGTTGCTGTTCTTGTTCTTGTTGTTGTTTGGAGCGGGTTTCTGTCCCAATCCTCTCACAACACGCACGTACGGGGACACCTCTCTCTCTCTCTTCCACCTTCTGGTTGGTCTCTCTCTCTCTCTCTCTGAAACTTGTTAGTGATTTTGGTCTGTGCTGTGGATCTGGGGTTGTTTAGCGCTCTCTGAATTCTGATGGGTCTGTAACTGTTTTCACTTCTTGTCTTTGTTATATTTCGCTTCTGGGTTTTGCTGTTTCAAAGGATCATGTGTGTCTCTTATGGAAAATGAAAATTGGAAATTCAGCTTCAAATTTTGGGTCTTTTTGGGGGGATTAGATTTTTTTTATCATGGGGTGTGCTAGAATCTGTTTTAAAGTTCTTATTTTGCTGAAATTTTAAGCTAGGGGGAGCTAGAATGTTAAAAAGATTGCAACTTGTGATCTGGGTGGTTTGAATTGTTCAATGAACCTTGCCCTATTTCAGCATTGTTTTTGTGAAGGGGTTGATTCTCATTTCCGTTTTGTTTTCCTTTGCAGATCAACTGTTTGAATTGAAAAAAATAGGGAGAGAGGTGGTCCTCGCTGGTTAAGTTTCATGGTGGTATCGTGTGCCTTACGCTGAGTCTCTTTGTCAAACATATTGAACCAAGTTGTGTTTTTGGTGTATGACTGTCTCAGCAAGAAAATCAAAGGCTGACCCTTTGTGTTTTGGTAATGTTGTCTTTGTCAAAGTGAACTAGAAAATTTCTACTGCGGTTTTGTAACGTTGATTATTACTTCTGGGTTTTGACCTTTTTGTTGAGGAGCAAGAAGATTTGTGTTTTGGTATGGCTATTGCCAAGAATAACAACAATAGCAGCAATGAGCCTTCTACTTCATACAAGTGTTACAAAGTAGCAGGCTTGACCGAAACCATATTAGACACAAATCATACTGCTAATTTGAAAGATCGATATGTTCTTGGGGAGCAGTTAGGCTGGGGGCAATTTGGTGTCATCAGAGCTTGCTCCGATAAGCTGACAGGAGAGGTTTTGGCTTGCAAATCAATTGCCAAGGATAGGTTGGTTACTTCAGAGGATCTGCGAAGCGTCAAGCTTGAGATTGAGATCATGGCTAGGTTGTCTGGGCACCCGAATGTTGTCGATCTCAAAGCCGTTTATGAAGAAGAAGATTTTGTTCATTTGGTGATGGAGCTTTGTGCTGGAGGGGAGCTGTTCCACAGGTTAGAGAAGCACGGGCAGTTTTCTGAATCTGAAGCCAGGGTTATCTTTAGGCACCTAATGAAGGTGGTTTTGTATTGTCACGAGAATGGTGTTGTTCATAGAGATTTGAAACCGGAGAATATTCTCCTTGCTACTAGATCATCATCGTCTCCAATCAAATTGGCCGATTTTGGGCTCGCAACCTACATCAAACCTGGTACTTGCATCCTTTGCAGATTATTAGTCTTCTTTTGCAATTTCTTTTGCTCGAGCGGAAAAAAAAATGTGGTAGTTATCTTAGATGTTGCGCTTTGTTTAAGCAGGACAAAGTTTGCACGGGCTAGTTGGGAGTCCATTCTATATCGCTCCCGAGGTATTGGCAGGTTCGTACAACCAGGCTGCTGATGTGTGGAGTGCAGGGGTTATTCTTTACATTCTATTAAGCGGGATGCCTCCATTTTGGGGGAAGACGAAATCCCGGATATTCGATGCTGTTAAGGCTGCTGCCCTAAGGTTCCCTTCCGACCCTTGGGACCACATTTCTGAGTCAGCTAAGGATTTGATCCGGGGAATGCTCTGTACAGAACCTTCTCGAAGGCTCACCGCCCAGGAGGTTTTAGGTAACTTTACATTTTCTTTCCTTGGACTGTTAATGCGTATCTAGTGAAGCTGTTCAGTTTAGATTCTGGAGTAGTTAAGAGAGCATTTTAGAATTTAGACAAGCAGGATAATCACAAATCCACCAAGATGATACTATTACTCAAAATTGAATGTGAAAAGGTATAAATTTGCCATATATGTAACACATACATAACTCCGCCAAACCCTCGCCTTCTTTTTTCTTTAACCTAGTATTTAAAGGATATAAATATCACCTTTTGCATTTGTAAATACTTGGCACGTTTTCCTAGCCACCCCCCAGGTTTCTCCTTTTTCCATGTTTTAATGTTTTACTGCCATCAAACCTAAGAGTTTTGTTTTTGATATATCTAACTCATCAATTAGTTACATGGAGAGCACATGATGTTATCAGTTGTTGGCATTTCATTTTGAAGGTCATCTGCTTCTTGTTTTTGATGATATTCAGGGCAAAACATTTTTGTGGGTTAGGTAACTTCGCACTAAAGAAAAGACTTTTAATTCTTGTTATGCCGCAGTTACAATTACTTCTTTTACAAACACAAGTTAAATAGATGGCTTGTAGTTCTTATTTAATGCTTTAACCCTCGCCACCCACTCCCAAGTGTTAAAAAGCACGGGAAGAAAATTAAGTCACGATGAGAAAGAGATCACATAATACATTTTCTAATGCTCTTATGAACTTTCCCTTCATAGATCATTGCTGGATGGAAACCAATCAAACAAATACTGAACAACTAAGTGAACATAAAACCAGAAGTTGTGAAGAATGGGATGTTGGTGGCGGCTCATTCTCTGCCTCTTTTATGTCCAGGAGTCAGGATATCAGCTTTGGTGCCGGTTCGCCAACTTGCGATGCTCAATCACCTACGTTCACATGCAGATCATCATTTTCGTCTTTTCTCGTGGAACCAGTTACTCCTTGTTTGGTTTCTGGTGGTTTTTCATTTCAGAGCACTAAGGATTCCAACAAAGCCTTGGAATTTTCTTCTCCTGTTCAATCAATGCTCAGCTTTTCATTTATTAGTCCCGGTTCTGTTGAGCAAAAGAGTTGTAAATTGGTATGCTCAACTAACACAGCCGCAATAGATTCACTCACTGGAGGTATGTGTAGATGCTTTTCATTTTAACTTTCTATACTTTTTTCTTAGATACTCCAGTCTGATGATGTTGGCAATTTATTCCAGAATCAAGCTTGGGAAAGTTGCTTCTCGTACCGGATTCTCCGGCTTGCATCATCGGAGTTGATGTTAAAGAATCTAGCCGGAAGCCTGTGGAGACTAAAAGGGCAGGTGGAGTGAATGGACAAAGGGTATTGGGAATCCACAACAAGAGAAACCGGACAATCGGACTTGGCGATTGCGAGCAACTAGATCTTGTGGTGACCGAGTCGATCATCCGCTGGTCGTCATGCACACAACTCCCTACATCTTTGAGATTATCACTTGTCTGCTGAAACCAGATTAGACTTGTTGAGAGATTAATCAAACAGCTCCATGTTGTGCCTAAGTTGGGCGCATACCTGCACAAATTTTGCCTTAACGCACTGTATATGTTTCCCCTTTTTGCCTTGTTGTGACTTTTTTCTTGCTGGTGTGATACTGTGATTTGTAGTATAGATTCTGATTGAGGAGTTCTAATTGCTCAGTTTCTTGTTTATAATTTAGTCACTTTTAATGTTAAATAGCTTGTTAAGTGTATGTTAAAAATGGGATTTCTTTACTTAATGATCAACTGATGTGCCATGTTTTTGGGTGTATTTTTAATTTATATTATTTATTATACCAAATCACTTAGCATTATTGTTTGTCATCATAGCTTTTTCCATTGACAATCAAATTCACTTAAAAAAACATCTGTTATATGTGTTTGATGATGTGAAAGGGCAATCACACATTGCATCCATTAATGATGTTGTTGCTATCCTGGTTTCTGAGACAGGGAAACGCCTCAAAGCTTAAATGTCTCCTTTGCCAAAGCTACACACTTCTCTCTTGTGGCTTATAAAGGTCAAAAGCAATTGGACCAACATCTTTTACTGGCACCCTATAGTATGAGAACAACTAAGTTACTATACTATGCAATAGTTTGTCCCTGCTGCCACCTTGTCCAATGATGTTGATTGATAAAAAAGAGGCAAAAGATGTTTCATTATGATTCCATGCTATGTTATGCCATTATGGCCTCTCATGTTCTCAAACATAATGAGAAATTTCATGGCAAAGAACTTGGAGCAGACGTGTGGATAGCATTATATTTTGCTTTTCAATGGAAACAATCCTTAAGTTGTGTGGATATAAGAATAAGATTATCATGACAAGTGTTGAAATACTATTGTATGCAGTAACTTAACTAGTGCAGGGTGGATACTGCAAAATATGGTGTCAAGATTCTTCTGCAGTTAGCTGAAGTTTTTTTTCATTACAAATAATGTTTAAAATTAATTAACCTCTCTACTCATAGGATTTCCTTAAACATATAACTCTTATTAAAACTATGAATCGCTACCACTCTTCCTATGGGCTTTCATAGCATTTTCTTCTTCAATCTTCACATTCAATTCAATTGTTTGACCTCGGATATTTTGGTGATTTGTGATTTAAGCATGAATGTAGCAATGAAACAGAGAGAGACTAAGACGCACAACATAATAATAGCGAGATAGATAGCCTCTGTTGTGTGATACGTGTATTTGCATTACCAGTAAGGTAGTCCCACATCGAGAAGAGTAATGAACGAGCACCAAAGGCATTGATATAAAACAAGCATCACTAGACTGAAC